>MAYD01385231.1:0-10105 GCA_001909325.1 Ruellia speciosa
TTCTAGTCCATGAATTTTGTTCTTAGCTGAAAAATACAATAAAATAGCTCAAATTTTGTTTGGAATTTGCTCTAAATTGTATGGAAATTTTGCAAATTTGTTTTCATTAATAAACTCCAATCAATCGTATATTTGGCACTTGTCTGGACACCACGTGAAAATGAGGAAAATTTTGTGCTAAACTTGTGAAATTTAACATTATGCTAGACATAATTTCAACAGTTTGATCAAATTTCTTCTCTTGTAGTGCAGCAAATTTTTTTATTATTTACACAATAGAAATGATGCTGCAAATGTATTGTTGCAACAACAACAAAAATGGTGACTAATCAGATTCTCAGCCGTCAGATCAATAGGAACAACAACTCTTGTGCTAATTGCACAACAAGTACAACAATAGACGGAAATGATAAGTCTTGTTATATCTGAGCTGCTCGATTTTCATAATCAAAGTCCGTCTTTGTAATAACTTGAATAATATTATAAGGATTTAATTATAAATTTTCAGTAAGTGAGTATTTTATAATTTATCGAACCAAGCTCATTAATTTAAACCCTACTCAAGTTAATTGGTAGACTATGGACCTAATTGTTTTAGTAAGTGGGTAATATTGCTTTTGGAGTGTGAAATATTTTTATTAAAAAAACAATATAAAAATATTAAATATGATATATATGTTTTCTTCGTTATTTTTAATCGTGACTTAAAAATAAATGATATATAACCTATTTAAACAATAGGTATTTAATGAAAAATATAATATATATTTTATTATAAATATATCAATTACCCGGTCCGAGTCTAGGATCCATTGCCAAATTGATAAAGGTAGCAATTAATGTCACGTATAAAATTATTAAAAATGACACAAAATATAAATAAAATAATATTACTTTAAATTAATACTACCCCCATCTCTAATTATTTGCCACATTCCCATTTTTACGCTTACCAATACATAACTTTAACCATTAATATCGTTAATTATCAATATGTAAAAAATATAGAAAGTTGATATCTTAAATCTACTCATTAAGACGAATCTAACAAGACCCCATATGACTATATTTTTGCTTAAATTAAGTCATTAATGATAGTCAAAATAGAATATGTGAACAGTAAAAAACCCTCATCCGTTGCAAATAATTAGAGACGGAGGAAGTATATCACAAAAAAATACTTTAATTTTATTTTTTGCCTCGCGTTTGATATTTGACTTTAAGTATATCCCTTAAACACATATTAGAGTAATGTAATAAGAAATCTAAAGCATGTTTACAAACAAAACCCTACCTGCAAACATTAGTGCAAAACTGATTCTACTCCCGCTTCACTCACGCCTCTCATTCCGCCTCCGCTTTCCGCCGGGTCGCCCTTTCTCCGCCGTTCGTCTTGTTCTTGAGCGGCTAACGTACGCTAAGAGTCTCGGATAGTCAGGATCTTCAGAAATGAAGAATCTGAAGTTGTCGTGGGAGGTTTGGTCGGGGGTGCAATTGCAATGCGAGAAAGGAGACGAATTCATACGACTCTCCGCTGTTGACATGGAGCGCGACCGCCTCTTCTTTGCTTCCTCCGCCAATTTCCTATACGCCACCGAACTTCCTTCACCTCGAGTAAATTAAACGCCTTCCGTTGTTCTCTTCTTAATTCCAGTTCGCTTTTGCTTATAATCTGATGCGGATTTTGTTAAAGTTTTTTATTTCTTTGGCATTTAAATTTATTAAAGGAATAGTTTTTTGTTCTGATTTTTCGTTGCTTTGATTGAAGTGGTTATCCTGTTTAATGTGTGTGGTTGATATCAGTTTCTTTTTCCTAAGATGCCAATGATAACTATAAAAATGCAAGAGGCAGTACTTGCTAGATCTTTTGTTCTGATGAAAATATCAAATTGACCTTTAGACATGGACATAATTTTACAAACTGCTTATGGTATGTGTAGAAAAAGAATTACTAACATTCTGTGGATGTGTGCCTCCAAATTCCTTTTTCACCTATTTTCCTTCTCTTGACAATTCAGTTGTGTTTTTGAACCAGACTGATGGAGCGCGTGACAAGACCTTGTTGCCTGCTTCTGCTCAGCTGATTGACTTAGAAAATGGAGATTTTATTACTTGTTTGGAATATATTATGGAAAAGGAAGCTGTAATCATTGGAACTTTGAAGGGACTTCTCTTACTTCATTCTATTGATGATAATACCACAGAAGTTGTTGGTCAGGTGGAAGGTGGTGTCGGGTGCATTTCACCTAGTCCTGATGGAGATCTTCTTGCTCTGATAACTGGTTTTGGGCAAATCCTGATGATGAATCTTGACTGGGATGTATTATACGAGATGCCCCTTGACGATTTGCATGAAGACGCTGACGTACGTAAGGACTTATGGCCATATCTTTACTTTAAAATTAAATTGAAGTGGGCATGGTACTTGACATTTCATGTTTTATTGGTGGGCATCTATTTTTCACTTTCCCCGTATAGTGTGTTCTTCAGGGAAAATCTATTTTGGGCACAAGCGCAAAAAATTATGTGTTCAATGTCTGGTATTGTTAATGATACATAAAGTGGCATTGGCGTATGTGATTGATCTAAGGGCCTATTTGGCAATTGGAGCTGGTACTTACATGTTAGCTGTTTGTAGATGATAGCAGACTCTGATAGTTGGTTTGATTATTAGCTGATTGGAATAAAATATTTGGTAAAATAGTTGTTTGTTATATAAATATGGAAATAATTTCTAAAAAATATATTGAAAAGCTAAAAGTTGCTTCAAAAGTTAGGGTACCCAGCTTTTCAGGGTTTAAAAAGCTAATTCAAAACGCTATTTACCGAACACCATAAAAGCTATTTGAAAAGTTGTTTCCCAAGCACCCTCCAAGTATTTTACGATTGAATCCTCTTTAAAAATAAGATTAACGATCAATTAGACTAGAAAAATATACAGGAAATTTTCCGGAGCTTCAACAAAGTTCAATGATCTTAGAATGAGTGAATGACGATTAACCCTCTTTTGCAGGACGATATATGGGATTTGTAGAATGACCAATGAGCTTGGTACAAAGTTAAAAAAATATGGAATTCGTAGGGTGATATTCCTATAAAATACATTGGTGAATTAGTGGGACATGAATTTAATTTCAGCCTTAAAAGGTATAAAGAATTTGGGTTCACCCTGGTTTCAATAAGATCAGACATCATCTTTTTGTCTTGGCAGTCTGCAGTAGGCCTGCATAATAATCATGTAGTATACGATTGTTGTAGACTTGTAGGCAACTTTTACCTTGCTCATTTCTCGAGTCTTGATGTTAGAATTGAGGATTAGGCATTTGTTATGCGTTAATAAGTTGCATTCATTCAACTGTCTTTCAGATGAATCAATGTTTTCTGCTGATTATTCATTTGAGGCTGCTATTTCATGGAGAGGTGATGGGAAATTTTTTGCAACACTGAGCAAGGTGAACGATTCATTTCAGCCTCAGAAAAAGCTTAAAGTCTGGGAACGTGACTCAGGGGCACTACACTCTGTTTCAGAACCAAAATCATTCACAGATTCAGTTTTGGACTGGGCTCAGAGTGGTGCTAAAATTGCTCTTGCTTATATTCAAAGGGAAGAAAAGCAATGTCCATCTATAGTTTTATTTGAGAAAAATGGTTTAGAGAGAAGTTCTTTTGGTATCAATGAGGGAATTGGCGTGACGTTAGAATTTCTCAAGTTCAACTGTAGCTCAGATCTTCTTGCTGCTGTTGTTAGGGGTGAAACATTTGACACCCTTAAAATATGGTACTTATGCAATAACCACTGGTACTTAAAGCATGAGATCAGATATCCGAAGGAAGATGGAATAAAATTCATGTGGGACCTGACGACGCCATTAAAGTTGATTTGCTGGACTCTTGATGGCCGAGTTGTAACATACAAATTTCTCTGGGTTACAGCGGTAATGCACAACTCAATAGCCTTTGTCATTGATGGGCCACAAATACTGGTGACACCCCTTTCTATGTCCTTGATGCCACCTCCTATGTACTTTCTCAACTTAGTATTTCCTAGTGCGGTTTGTGATTTGGCTTTCTGTTCTAAAACTTCCCAAAATCGTCTGGCAGCTTCTCTGTCTGATGGAAGTGTGTGTGTTGTAGAGTTTCCAGTGCTTCATCATTGGGATGAACTGGAAGGCCAGACATTTGTAATTGAGGTTTCATACCCTGGAAAAGATTACGTGGCTTTGCAACATCTTTCTTGGTTGGATTCACACATTCTTCTTGGTGTTTGCCATCTTGGTTTTGGTTATGGTAGCTCCAGTAAGAGAATCTCCCATGATGGGGATTTGCATGCTGGGTATTACCTACAGGAAATTAAGATAAGGTGCTCTGAAGATTGCATTCCCGGATCAGTTACATGCTCAGGATGGCATGCTGAATCTTTTCATCAGATTTATCTTGATGGGGTAGTAGTTGGTATATCACCTAATCCAATTAAGAGGTACTCCGCATTTATTCAGTTTGACGGTGGGAAAGTATTTGAATATATGTCAAAGTTGGGTTTGAATAGAGGGCTTGGACTTGAGAGATGTGATGACATGGCTTTCCTGTCATCCTGCCCATGGATGGATATTGCCCCAGTTGGAGGTTATGCACGAGAGAAACCTTTGCTTTTTGGACTTGACGACAATGGAAGACTGTGTCTGGAGGGAAAAGTTTTGTGTAACAATTGCAGGAGTTTTTCATTTTATTCAAATTCTGGTGATGGGATGATAACACATTTGGCCATTGCGACAAAACAGGATTTACTATTTATTGTGGATATTGGAGACATTATGAATGGACAGCTGGAAAAGTATGAAAATTTCCTTCCTATTGCCTATATTAACAAAAAGGAAGAGAAGGAAAGCATTTCTATTAATATGTGGGAAAGAGGAGCACAGATTATTGGTGTTCTTCATGGAGATGAATCTTCTGTCATACTACAGACACCTCGAGGAAATCTTGAATGTGTGTATTCCAGGAAATTAGTCCTTACTTCAATCATCAACGCATTGACTCAGCGGCGCTTTAAAGATGCATTGCTTATGGTGCGGAGACATAGAATTGATTTTAATGTCATTGTCGATCATTGCGGTTGGCAAGCCTTTGTTGAGTCAGCTGCAGACTTTGTCAAGCAGCTTAACAATTTGAACTATATCACTGAGTTTGTTTGTGCCATTAAACAAGAAGATATTATGGAGACACTCTATGGAAACTATGCTTATTTAACCCGGATAAATGGTGTTGAAGGTTCAACACTCAGAGAACCGAAGAGGATTAATGGTGGAAACAAAGTAAATGCTGTCCTTATGGCTATACAGAAGGCACTTGAGGAGCAAATTGAGGTCACTCCTTCAAGGGAGCTTTGCATTCTGACCACGTTGGCTAAAAGTAATCCCCCAGCTCTGGAGGAGGCTCTAAAAAGAATAAAGACTATTCGGGAAAAGGAGCTCTCTACAGTTGCTGATCCACAGAAAGCATTGTATCCTTCTTCTGAAGAATCTTTGAAGCATTTATTATGGCTTTCTGATTCCGAAGCAGTTTTTGAAGCTGCCTTAGGTCTCTATGATTTGAATCTCTCCGCTATTGTAGCATTAAATTCACAGAGGGATCCGAAAGAGTTTGTGCCACTTCTTCAAGAATTGGAGCGTATGCCATCGCTTTTGATGCAATACAACATCGACCTTAAATTGAGAAGGTATGAAAGTGCTTTGAGGCACATTGTTTCTGCTGGGGACAGTTATTACGAAGATTGTCTGAATCTGATGGCAAAAGTTCCAGACCTTTATCCATTGGGTCTGCAGTTGATCACTGATCCTCTTAAGAGAAAGCAAGTTCTTGAGGCATGGGGTGATCACCTCAGTGCTACGAAATGCTTCGAGGATGCTGCGTCCACTTATTTGTGTTGCTCCCATTTGGAAAAGGCATTAAAGGCTTATCGAGATTGTGGTAATTGGATGGGTGTTTTGACAATTGCTGGTCTACTCAAGATTGAAAAAGATGACCTTTTGCAGCTGGCACGTGAGCTCTCCGAGGAACTTCAGGCACTAGGTAAACCTGGGGATGCTGCAAAAATTCTCATCGAGTATTGCAGTGACATTGATAATGGAGTTAACCTCTTGATTGAAGCAAGAACTTGGGAGGAAGCTCTGAGGGTCAC
The DNA here is from genome assembly GCA_001909325.1 of Ruellia speciosa. Taxonomy (NCBI): domain Eukaryota; kingdom Viridiplantae; phylum Streptophyta; class Magnoliopsida; order Lamiales; family Acanthaceae; genus Ruellia; species Ruellia speciosa. The sequence goes on from MAYD01385231.1 coordinate 6,179, forward strand.
TCTCTTGAATAAAAGGGATGATCTGATTTCATTAGTGAAGAATGCCTCTCTGGAGTGCGGAAGCACACTTATTGGAGAATACAACGAAGGGATAGAGAAAGTTGGCAAGTACTTGACCCGTTACCTAGCTGTTCGCCAAAGAAGATTGTTGCTTGCTGCAACAATTAAATCAGATGAGCGATCCGTGGGCTACCTCGATGATGAAACTTCTTCACAAGCTAGCAGTAATTTTAGCGGAATGAGTGCGTACACAACCGGGTATGTTTTTTTTTGGTCCTCAGTCATAAATTCTGGGTTTTAATTACTTCTATTCTAAGAAACTAACATTCAGTGGAATTGTTTGTCAATCCTTACATCTACTGCATTGGCAGGTGTTTAGGCTTTATCTCGTCTATTAGATTTCTAGATGAATATCCCTTCAACAATCATCATTTTGATGGTGGTTAATTTTCTGAATGCAATGCACATTCTTTTACTTATGTTAGTTACTAGAGAGTGAATTTTCGAGTATTGTTAAAATTTGATGGGTTTTCCTTTAGATTTTTTGATTCACATAACTTGCTTGGCTATTGCTCTTTCATCCTGTGAATCAGAAACGCTATTGTAAGAAGTTCAAAGCAAAATAGGCATCTATGGCACTAATCAGTGGCGAGTTTATTTCTATGGAAAATGAGGATACTTGTTTGAGTAGATAAAGAAAAAATATGACATCTCTCTGAACCGTGTAGTTTCTTCGTACGTCCATTTGCAGAACTAGAAAAGGTTCCAGTGCTTCCACCACTGTCAGCACATCCAGCAAGGGTAGAGGTCGCCAACGGAACCGAGGAAAAATTAGAGCTGGAAGGTACAAAAAATGTTCACATGTTGATTACATGTATAGAAAAATCTCTAAATATTCTAATGTAAGCATGCTGTGCAGTCCTGACGAGGAGATGGCGTTAGTCGAACATTTGAAGGGGATGTCTCTGGCTGAAGGGGCAAAATCCGAGCTCAAATCCTTGTTAATTTCTCTGATGATGCTCGGTGAGGAAGACACGGCAAGGAAGCTGCAGCGTACAGCAGAGAAATTCCAACTGTCCCAAGTGGCAGCAGTGAAGTTAGCAGAGGATGCAATTGTAACAGACAACATCGACGAGCACGCCTTCACGTTGCATAGTTATGTAGAAAAGACACGAAAAGAAGTGCAGAAATCAGATGCATTTTCTTGGCAGTATAAGGTATTGCTCTGATCCAAAACTTGAATTTGTTGATCTATCTGAGAGTTGGGGGGAAAAAAATTGGATATGATTCTAGTTGGAGATTTTGCTTAGGGTAAGTTTAACCGAATTCTAGCAGCAGGTTATGCTTTTAAGTGGTATTGGCTTTATTTATGGTTTATTCCTGTTACTGATTTGGTGCAGTAGAGTTTTAAATTGTTCCCAATATGAAAATTAGATAAATATGGTGATAAATATTATATATATTTGTATATATACAAATATATAATCGGGAATTGAAGTTCAATTTCCACCTCACAGAATGTTTTCTCATCAATACCAATTGTAAATTTTATTAAAGATGGACCTTCTGATCCAATTTTTTTCACTAAGTATTCCTGGCTTCATTTATTTGGAGGAAGATTTAGTATATTTAAAACGAGGAAATTTAAAGATGGGAAGTAACTTCAAAATTATTTTTGGATGTGAGTTGACTCTGGTTTTTTTGGATTTATGTTCATTAAAGCGTACTGAAAGGCATAAATTGTTTGCATTATAATTATTGCTACGCTTTTACTTATTTTTACTATACTTGTATAGTATGATTAATTGTGGCAATAAATTAATTACGGTGACTATAGTGTATACCAAGAATTTCTTATTGACATAATGAAGCATAAATATACATTCAATGTTTTAGTAGAGAATTCAAGATTTGAACGAGGGATAAAGCATATATGATTGAACAGTGGAGCATGCACAATTCAACAAAAAAGCATGTGCACTTGAGCGATGATGGGCATATATCATGACATGTTGATGTATTCAGTATTCTACGTTAAAGTGTAGATGTGAAATAATAATACGACGATATTAACATTGATGCTCTATTCATTGGCATTATATAAGATATTGGAATTGGTTGATGGTGGTATTGAATGACAAATAATTAACATGGAAGCTCTTAGGAAAGTAATTAAACATCAAAGCTGAAAGCCTGAAACCATGACCAAGAAGCAGCAGGCCAAAATGATAAATGATACCTTTATTTATATCAGGGCTTATTACAAGCCATCCCCACCGGCTGCAACCCAAACATGGACCATCCTTACCAAGAACGGTGCCAGGCTACGAAACTTTTGTTGTCGCCTTGTGTAAAATATATTGAATAAATTTTGCTTTCGGGGATTTAAACACATGACATCCATACATTCTCCTTGTTGAAAATTCTTGAATGTAATGTCTTATTATTCGATTAATTTGTAATTCATGTTATATTACAATAATGTTTATATCTGAATAATATTGAATTAATTTTCAAATTTAATTATATATAATTAAATTTAAATTATATATTTAATATTTAATTAAATTTTAAATTATGTATTATATTAATTAAGTTTTAAAATACATTTAATATTTAATTATTTTTAGATTATAATTTAATTGATTAATATTTAATTAAGTTAATTTATTCATTTGTAATTTAATATAAATTATTATTTTATTTTTTATTTTTGAAAAAAATGAAAATTGAAGACGACGAAGTCACTTTTTGTCGCCTGGTTCATTGTCTCACTAGGCGACCGAAATATGTTACCTCACCTTGTTTGCATTTAATTTATTTTTTATTTTAAAAAAACAAAAATTGAAGGTGACGTTGCCTTGCAAGGCAAAAAATAAGTTTCCTCACCTTGTTCTTCTTTTGCATATAATTTAATTTTAAAAAAAAAAAAACAGAAAATTGAAGGTTGATGAAAAATGATTTCATCACCGCGATCACTACCTCCCCTCCATTTTCGATTTGATGAGATCAAATGACGCAGCGGCAGAGTGTGATCCCATCGCCTATTGAGAGCTGGCAAATCTCGATCCTTTTCCTTGGATCTACTACCAAAGCCTTGTTGAATTCCAGGACATATCCTCGACGACTTGGCACAAACTCCGACATTGATGGATTAGGCTCGTCCACCACGGTTCCATCCCACAAGGTGTTGCCGTATCGAATAACTCCTCAGACCTTAACTAGATGCATCAACCTCTCGTGATAACTCAACTGGTTTTTCTTGTCAGCACCCACAATTACGAAGTCGAATTTTCCATGATGTCTCCCCTAATCCGAAAGAAATTTAAGACACATCACCAAATTTTGTTACTAGATTGTACAGATATGGATTGTTATTGTTTTGTACCTCAATTATTTGGTCTAGGATAGAGGGTGCTTGACCTTCTCAAAAATCGATTTTGTGGGCGTGCCACGCCTGCCTTTTTGTATTATGGAAAACCCGATTCCTAGTATTTGCGATCCATATCAATAGCCAAAATCGGAGAAAAATCCACAAATAATAGTTGGTGAAAACTGAAAACAATATATCATGAACCGAGGGTCGTTTCATACTTTACTGTATGCATACCACTCAAATTTAGTAATTGTAACATTTGTAAAGATGTTTGTTACTCTCCACCCTTGTAAATAATAATTGTTGTTTTAGAAAAATAATGTATTTTATAAATAATAATCGTTTCACTAATTTTTTGTGTTTTTTTTCCATTTATACTTATCACGTGTTTGGTAACCTAACTTATCATTTAATATGAATGGATTAAGTACTTAATCATTAAGCAGGTTTAATTAATAACAGTATATTCACTGACTTAATTGATTAAGTAGTCCTGAATGTTATGTGTAAAATGGAGTTTAAAACTATGGGATTTCATTTTCAATTATTGC
>MAYD01385554.1:0-15076 GCA_001909325.1 Ruellia speciosa
AGTTGGTGGAGAGAGAAAATGAGGTGTTTTTTTTAATGAAGAGAGATGAAAAAGTGATTAAATATGGTAATATAACAAATATTTCAAAACAAAAAAAAAAAGCTTATTACATAAATAAAACGAAGGTAGTATTTAATTTCAAATAGAATTTGGAGCAAAATCTGTCACATCAGCTGATTCAACAATTGCGATATCATTTTTAATAATTCGACCCTAAAATCAAAATATTTAGTATACATTTTTTTAAAATTTATTATCTACCACATTTTCAACAATTAGTTGAAAATTAAAGGATTTGATAAACTCTTCAAATTATGGCTTAATCCGCTGAGATTTAGTTTCATGATTATTTTTTGTTTTTAAATCCTGCAGACTCATGAAACCAAATGGTATAAATACGTTTCCAGATACAATATTTGAACGCAAAAGGTAGGGTTGAGAACTGATGGGAAACATAGTAGTAGCATTTAACCATAGCGCGGTCCAATGCGCCACAACACATGCAGAAATTTCACCGGTTGGCGGGCAACGAGTTCGTTACACTGGTACTGTACACTGCACAGACTACCCTACACACTGACACACATACTCTCCCACGCCCGAACGAACCATCCATCCAACGTTCCCTACTTCATACATTCTTCTACCCTACGCCCTACGTTTACGCTTTCCCTCACATTTCCTCCAACTACAGCCTCACTATGTTCTACTCGCACCAGCTCCTTGCTCGCAAAGCTCCCCTCGGCCATATATGGTGGGATTTTGTCCCTTTCTTTATCAATTGTTTTTTTGCTTTTTCTCGTTATATGTGTGTTAAAGTGAATTGCTGGAATTAAACTTAGCGTTCTCGCGTTTAATTCCAGTTTCAAGTTGATTTTAAGTATTAATCGTCAAAATTTGGTGGATTTGGTTATGTGATTTGGTAGTAAGATTGTTTCGTTATCAGAACATTCTTGGTGATTTGAGTAGGATTTTTGTTAGACATCGACAACATGGTGTAGCCATCAGAAATTCTTTCTGTTTGATCTGTTTTGGTATGTAAAGTTTTCTTTGATGAATTACAGTTTCTTGTTCTTTCTATCTATGGTGATTGCAGGATGGCGGCAACAATGCACGCAAAAATCCATAGGAAAAAGTTAGACAAGCTCAACATTATCAAAATCTGGTGATGCAACTTATCCATGACATTTTCAGTAATTCAAGTTTATTTACTGGTAATCGCGTTATGTGTTGCCCTAATTCCCCGACATTTTTGCTACAGTGAGCAGATTTTAAATCCTTCGGTTCCAATGGCTCTCAGATTATCGGGTATTCTGATGGGTATTCTTCTAATTTCTCATTTACAGATTGCATTTCTTCATTTGAATTGCAGTGAAATGAATTTTAACATTTCCTTCTAATTTTATATTTTAGGTGGAGTTGTAATTGTTTACCAGAGAAAAGTTAAACTCCTCTATGGTAGGCTTCATTTTGTACTTTTAACTTTTTTGATCCCCGGTTTGCTCAACATGGATTATTTCTGAATGAAATGCCCTGTGGTGTTCTTTAACAGATGATGTCAATCGCCTTCTGGTAAGAACATATCAACTTTCAAAATGATTAGATATCTGAGAATTATGAATCGGTTTATGAAAGTATAACTCCTGTTTGTTTTATTTAGGTGGAAATCAATGAAGCTTGGAAAGTTAAAAGTGCTCCATTCGATCCGACTAGAATGCCCAAGGGCAAATCTCAAGCCAAGCAAGTTTGATAATCTATTACTGTTGTTTTCAATGAGCAGTATTTTTATAGAATATTTCATGGAAGATGAGGGCAATTGCAATTTTTTACACTTTTATGCATCTATTATAATCTGAAGATGCATTAGTTTTAATTCATCATTCTTATGGATTTTGTAGATATGAAGATGTTACTTTGCCACCTAATCATGATGAAGACCTGGAAGAGATAGACCAAACACTTTCATATTCTAATGCACCAACTATGATGGGCTTTCAACAGACTTCTTTCTTTGCCATGGTACCCATTTGGGCTTTCATATTACCTTAAACATGCTAAATAAATAGAGGTTGCAGGTGTAATTTCTTGTATTTGTGCTCAATAAAAAGAACCATATGCCTTTCTGAGAGATTGGGTAGACCTAATAGGCTAATGTTCTATCTTACCTGATGAAAACTAACAAGGCTTATTGGCCCTGCCCTTGATGGATGCGGTTTATACTGCCTTCATCAATGGCTACTGCAGACTTTTTCTTAACAAGGTGATAACATAGTAGTTGCCTGTGTACAGAGACTGGATAGTGTGGATGACCTCTATTCAAACAAGACCCCGTTGGGTGATCTACACAATGACCACCATCAAGGTAGTTCTACTTTGCGTAATGCAATTGTCATTAAGATTGTGAAGTCTATCCATGTTTTCATGGCTCTGTGAATCAACTAATGTTCATCTGTTGCTATCTATTTTTATTGCAGCTGATGCTGTTGACATTACCTTATTTGATAACTATGACTCGTATCAGGCAGATGCCACTACATTCAATCACTTTGAAAGGTGAAAATAGAACTGTTGTTCAGATATCTCTATCATATTCTTTTTGGAATTCATCATCCAGTTTGTTTTGTGGTGCTTGGTTTAGTACACCTTTCATTTGGAATTCATCATCCAGTTTGTTTTGTGGTGCTTGGTTTAGTACACCTTTCATTTGCATTCCTTCACGAAGATTTCTTGACTCAAAACCTCTGTGACAGGTTTGATGTTGAAGGGGATGGAGACATGGAAATAAATTTCACTCCACCGGAGTACACTGATATCCCAACTAATCTCATACCATCACCACCTCGTCAAGAGCATCTCCAAAAATGTAAGGCACATTAATGTACTCAATAGCTTGCATATATTAGAAATTTAGAATGCTATGGCGCTTCCATACAGCTCCTCATTGGCTCCTTTCTGTTTGCACTTGGGTTTCTTTAGGTATCATATACATATAATTAGAATGCTTAATGTTTCCTTTCGAAAAACATCACCCTGATGCGAGGGTGTTAATTTGATCATTGTTCTAATGGTTTGTATTCTTACAGCTGTTGAAATCCAAGAAGACCACCCTGAGGTGCAATTCAAGCAGCAATCTGATAAAAGTCAGAAAGTTAACCAGGTTCTTAGTATTGGTATAAATTAACATGAGATCAGCATAATGTATCAAATCTGCAGTTTTCAAGCATATTTTTTATGTTCACAGGATCAAGTCAGGCAAAGGGTTGCACGGAAGAGGGCAAAAAGATCTGCCATTCTCGCACTGGACTTTGAGCAAACTATCATTCCTGGTCAAATATATCAATCTTGGCTGAAAAATTCATCTGATATCATGTCAAGGAGATCAAGGAAACGAAAGGTAATGCTTTCTGTACAACTTGCTTATATGCACCATTTAGATTGTTATGTTTGCTTGAATAACCATAGTCAAGAAAAGAACTCAACTGTGGAGCTAAACTCTACATGTTTTCTCTGTTAATTTACTAATAATGTGCCATTGGTTGCATGATTGATTTCCCTTTATTTGGGAACTTGGTATAGAGAAGTTTAAGATGAATAACATTAGTCAATCTGCAGTTGCCTGTGAATCCCATGGCTAGAATGAAGATATCAACCCTGATGGACCTGCCTTCCATTGTACTGATAGAGAAGCTATTTGCAAATGACAATGGGCAAATTCATTATGCAGCACCCCTGATGGAAATGTGGATCAAATGTATCCAACCACCACATGATTCACCTTCTGGTCAGATCTTCACCCCGTGTGCAAGAATTTCATTTTGAAAGTATGAACAGATGTTAATATTTGTGTAATTACAGATCAAACCTCCCATCCTCCACCACAGCCATCATCTTCATCATCTCCGCCAGAAAGAATGCATTTTGTGGAACCAATGGGAGATGTCTGTCTCAACTACATTTTCGCATTCTAAATTCTTTAAATGAAAACCATGTGTTTTTTTACTAATTTAGAAGTTGAATAATGTAGCCTTTCGAAGATTTTCACAGTAGAATAGATTCTCTATCAAAGGATATTTCCATTGAGAAACAAAGAGCAGATGGAAATAACAATGGTGCACTTCCTGAGATACTCATGGAGGAGCTCAGGAACAACCTAAAAAGCAAGGGATTGGAAGTAAATGGCGGCAATGGATTGAGCGCATCTAATATTAATCTGATGGCTACTCCAGGAAATTCTGGTATGCACTATTCTGTATTATGTATGTTAAGATTTTTCGTATTTGACAATTAACATGTGTGAAGTGTGACACCATAGGTGATGAAATAAGATCAATCCCCAGCTCAGGATCTGGCCAGGCCTTATTCTCGCACAATTCAGATATCAATTCAGGACGGTGAGCAGCAGCTCTTACGGGCACATCTATTAGGCTATATATGCTAAGAAGCATTACTATTTACTAATTGTAAGCATGTAATGATATTTGCAATATTGACATAACCAAATAATTCATTATTTCCTTTGCTTTTAGGTCTGGCAAAAAAAGACCCTTCTCTGCTTCTAACAACAGCGGGAAAGGCCTCGAACCAGTTGCTGAAGACCTTCCATGGCAGCACCCTGATCCAAGCTTTAAGTTGGCCAAACTATCTAAAAAAGGCTTGACACCGAATGAAGGTAATTGACAAAACAAGTGGTATACTTCTCTGTTTAAGTTGCAAATTATTATAATTTTTGGAGTCAATTTTCACACAAAAATATTCAACGGATCCTTTTATGTTTCCAGAATCACTGTTAGAGACTGGAGCTACACAAACACAGAAACCTCCAGTTACCAATGAGCCACTTAACCATATAACAGATTCCATTAGAATGTACAAATCTCCTGAATTCCTCAAACTTCAATACTTTCTATGATTTTACAGTCATATCTTATGCGGAGGACCTGATGAATTTTACAGTCACTTGAAGACTCATTTTGACACTCCGGGAAATGCCAAAGCGGAGTCCCTGAACCAGCTAGCTTTCGGAATGAACAAAAAGGCAGCAGCATCTCTTTTTTATCAGACTTGTGGTAGCACTCATTCTCACATTTGTGTCTTCAGTTCATACAATTCCAGCATCCATTGTAGTAGTACATTGAGTCCATGCTTATCAAATAATGTTGGTACAGTTCTTGCTACACGGGACTACATACGAGTCGAGCAGAAGGTACCATATGGGGAAATACTGATCTCCAGAGGTGCCGAAATGTGAAAACAGCAGCAGGAGCAAGTAGCTAGCAACAGGCTGGATCAGGTGATTTAATAGAGACATATATTATATATGGCTATTTACTTGGTATTTTATACTCAGCTGAGTAGTTGCTCATTGGGAAGTAGTTTATATTGAGTAGTTGCTAGGCTACATATTTTTGTCCTCTTCCACCACATTATCAATGCCTCAATGGCAATCCTGAAATTTTTGTTAGCATAAAATTTAGACTGATTTTGATGATAAGTAATTACTGTTATTGTGTTCATCATAAAGTTTAGTTTCTCTTTTAATCTTTTGTCTTTTCATTACACAAGTTGGTAGCGTACTTGGGTTGATCGATGAAATTTTCAGCAGAGAACACATTTGTGCCTGCAAATATATCGTTCTTAATGGCCTATAGTTATGGGCCTCATCTGCATTCCTTCCTTTGTAAATAAAAAGATTGAACTGTACTAACATTACAAGCAATTTTGTCCCTAAAACAACACATATATATACATTATACTCGCTCCATTTTAAAATATCAAATTCTTCCTATCTACTATCTATATATATATATATATATATATATATATATATATATATATAATATGTGCAATGATTAATACATTAAAAGAAAAAGTATGAGGAAAATTGGAAAACAAACAAATTTTTACATTGAAATATACCATTTTCGTATCAAAATTATTGCTTAATTTGAGTGGTAGAAAGCCTACTTTTTGAGACGGAAGTAGCATAAAATTTCATTTATTTTGAATAGAAAAAAAAATAAAAAATGACATGTTTTGAAACAAGAACAATTATGATGCTTCCAATAATAAATCAATACATCATGTAATGTATCTCAACCGTTCATTCAGATCTAACGGTTATTAATCTGTGACGGTGAAATATTCCGTAATATTAGTATCCTACTTAATATTCCAAATCCGACATTGATTATAGTAAGATTTGCGTAAATTATTTACCATCTATATAGATTCGTATTTTTCTTAAACGAATTTCTAAATTAGTTAACATGTTAAAATACCGTTCTTAAAACGAATTCGTAATATAACATACTTGATGTGATGAAATATGATTCCATAAAAATGACAAGGCAAAATACGAAAATAACCAATTTCTTAAAATGAAGATATTCTAAAAAAAATGCAGATTATATATCCATTATTTGAATTACAAAAATATCCCTAAAATAAATCTCAACCGTCCACCTCAACTTATCATTTAACGGCGAAGAACTGAATTAATACATCATCTGATTTTTAGCCATCTGTACTCTAGCAGCCCCCTTTTGAAACGAAGAGAATGCATATTTAGCTTGCATGTAAAATTTAAATTCACTAAATTCAAATCTTAATTGATTTGTACCAAAACAATAAACAAACATGTGGAGATTTGGTTTTACTCAATCTCAAGGTTGGAATATTTGAATTTTCACCATGATTATTCTTTTCATTTGTCTTTTATATATATAGTTGTACAGATAATCACAAGTATGATATAAGTGAAAGAATTAAATATAAATATATCACTAAAGAATTAAAAAAGTATAGATATATCATTTAAACTCATTAAGTGAGCTTAATATAATAATCAAAAGGAAAGGAAGTGTAAAATTAAATAATAATTTCATTACAGGATGACGTTATCGCAGTTGGCCAACCACTCAAGTTCTCGATTTTTTACCTATCCATTTCTCTCTCTCTTTCCTCCCTTTGTATCCGTTCTGTGGGCGTAGCTAATATAATTATAAATGAGGGTTGGGTGGCTTTCAATTCCTACTCTAAAAAAAAAATACCAGAGTCCCTATATATCCATACTATACATAAATTTATAAATTTATAAATTAACTTTTACATTTTGTCTACAAAATGTTAATTTATAAATTTACATTTTTATTACTTAAATATATAAAACTTTATATTATGGGAAAGAAATCTCAAATCATAACCTTTTAGTCCTTAATATATCATCTTAACTACTGACGGACCCAATTATGGGCACGGACACTAACCTGGACTAGGTCCAAGAAAATGAAAAAAATTAAATTTTAATTATTTTTGTCCCTGAGAGCCCGGGCAAGGCCTAGGCCAGTCCTTTACTATTCTTCTTCCCAGCCCACATTGCCATTTCTAATTTCTTCCCTCCAGTAATCTCTAGTTCCCCAATGGACAATCCCATTCTCCTCACTGCTCATCTGCTGCCGCTAGCATCATCACAATGCCGCCTGCCTTAGACCTCAGTGCGACGAAAACTGCCTCATGGCTCAGACCTCACCTCCGCCTCCACGCAGCTCTGTCACTGTGCGACATAGCATCAGCTGTGTCCGACCTCTGCAGCTCCGCCTGCCGGCTGCGCTGCCCCAAAATCGAAATCGATTGCTGAATTTAGAAACCCAAGAAGTGCAGTGGCTTCTTTGAGGGCTTCCCCAACCCAAAATATAAAAAATATTGCAACTACGGTGTAAATGACTCACATCCACAATAATTTCACTCCAACCAATCACTTCATTTTCATACCAAAAAGAATATTCCTTGTATATTCCAATTTATGTATTGTTTTATATAACTTTTCATAATTATAAATACCACATAACTTTAACTTTTTTATTACATACATATGTAAATAAAAAATGTTTATATATGCTATGTTAAAATTTATATTTATATGATAAATTGATATATTTTTTTATTAAATAAAAAATTAAAATTAACATACATATTTTAACCAATTATATTTATCACACATTTATAAAAAAAGGATTAAATTACAAAAAAAAAACAAAAAAAAAATAATTTGCCCCCAAGCACAGGGAGCAATGCTCTGCCATATTTGGTAGGGCACTGTTGCAGGCTCCAAAATGTAAATTAGACGTAAATTTGGATTTTGAATTACATATTTTTATTAGAGAACTGCTAAACATTGCCCATTTACTTATTTACCCTTGGGCCTTTAAAAAAATTATCTCTTTAAATAAATGCTCTAAACATTTTAATGCAAATTTGATAAATTGGTGTTAGGAACATCGGAAATTGGATGAGGTAAAATAGTGAAAAAATGTTGGAAAAATCGAAAATTTGGAGAGGGATGCTATTTGGTCCGAGCGAGGAAGAATCTCACATGCACATGGGACCAATGCGACGAGATTCTCCCTCGCCTAGACCAAACAACACCCCTCTCCAAGTCTAAGGGGATCATCATTGCTCGCCTCCACGTATTTTGAAGCACACTCGTGTACGGGGACGATGCCTACAAATCCGCTGACAGGGCTACATCCGGCCCGTCGAAGGCACAACAATGCATACAATCCCTGATAGAGCAGGTAAATGCTAGTGACCCCATAGTACAGTGCAACATTGCCCCTCTTCTACACAACGCACAGAATTCAAAGAGCGTGGGGTACGGGGAGCCGGATGTCAAGAAAATGGTCAAAAGTCGACCTAAGTGAAGCACATCGACAAAGCATGACCTTAACAAGTGGGAGTATAGGGATTGCAGTCGGGGGCATGGCCGATCTTGAGGCGTGAAGTCTGGTTGGGGGAGCAGCTCGAGGGCATCCACACAAGGTATGATTGTTTGATTCCTCGTTTAATACTCTGTTTCTATCGTGCATTTACTGTACCTTGGAATTACATATGCAGATGGCGATAGGGAGCCTAGTGATTTTCATGGCTACATCCACGCGGACAAGATCATAGGGGTAATCCATCCATATGTGACTGCATATGTAGACGTTCGAGGCGACGACAATTATGGATTCTGTGTTCTGGCGCACTACTTGTGTAGCAATGAGAGTCAGTGGTGGACAGTGAGAAGGAACATTGCCAACGAAATAGTTGCCAATGCAGGGTTGTATGAGCGTGTATTCTACGAGGGTTTGAGTGAGGCGATAGCCCAGATTGCATATTGTCGGGCGGATTGTTCTTCATCCAACTGGATGCACATAATGGAGGACCTGATTCTGATCTGCAACATTTATAATGCGACAGTGATGTTATTTGGATTCGACGATGGATGAAACCCATTCAAGTATTTGCAGGAAGGAAAATTATCAAATTTAGGCTTCCGGCAATAACTTTATGCATCATCTTAAGTCATGTGGGATTTAAAATTGAGTAACTAAATCATTTAATCAATGAAGTATTATTTTTTTTTCGTATTTATAATGAATTTTATAACTTTTATTTTTAGTATTTTACTGTTATTTGAATGCTAATTCTATATATTTTTTTGCAAACAAGAAGTATTATTCGATGATCTATATATTTATAGTACTTATGTATATTCCATACTTCAAAATTCACGTGTTGTACTTCATTTATTTTTCTTTTCAACCAATGAAACGTTCTGCCAATTCTATGTATTTTTTTTTAAAAATTGGAAATTTTATTTATGGATGGCAAAGCCCCAATAAAAGGAGATATAATCAATGGCCTAAGGTTTTGTCTAAGGGCTCTCCTCATAATACCCTTCCTACAATACTGAGGATGAAAAACTAAAGCAATGGAACACAGGAATTCAGGTTGGGGGAACCACTTTGGATAGTAGCATTAATATGATTACAACATGAGCTCGGCGGTTCCGGACGTTGCCGATTTATTTAAGTAAAAAAGAATTCAAATGGTTGTAAAAAAGCATGGAGGCATCTTTGGAATCTGGGTATAGAAAGGATACAAGAAAGATTTAGAATGTGCCTCTCAATCTGTACTTCAATCTTTTCATTCGTACACCTCAAAACGCCATACCAACTTAAGGATGACGGCACCAACACAAGGTAGAGGAATGACCCAAATAACTTCGTCATCTGAAGAAACTACGCAAGCCCAGTTGTCATATTATACTCCACCCATAAGTATACAAAATCAAATATGAATAAGGCAAAACGAATGATTATGTGTGCTGTTTATACTCAACTACAGGCTGTTGTTGATAGCTCTGTAAGGGGAAAAGGAGCATTGGACTGAGACAATGGAAATAAGCAGGAGAGACTGGTCCACAAAATGAGGTTCACGACACTCGAGTCTTGTGGAAAATGAACATACACTTCGAGACGAGATCTAGAAGGGAAGATGATGGTAATCTCAAATCCTACACTAGATGTGCAGAGTGCTAAATAAAAATAGAAAATTAGGGAAGTCTTCCACATGCTTTAACCTATGATGTGTGGTTCCTAAATATCCTTGTATCTGCCATCTGAATACGGTATCGCATGCAAAGCAAAGTCTACCAAATAATGATCAAGTGGTTCCTAAATATCCTTGTATCGCTTTGGGTTTGCCAAATACCAAGAAAAGCAATGACGATTAAAGTACGTTAATACATCCCTTTAAAATGATGTAAAAACGTAAAGTGAAATAGGAGTGGATCAACAAAATGCTTTTGGGTTGATCACCTTAAGCCTAAAATATTGAGACGAAAATGCTTCTCAGTCCATCATGTTCTACTTATCGGGGGTAGCTCCCCTTACATAAGGTTTACCGTTAATTTAAGAATAGTAAAGGTAAGGGCAAGCAGCCGTCTCGGTGTACAATCGAGCGGGCAAATCTGTTTCCCTTGCTATAAAATATGAGGGGTGAGAACTATGCGAAACGGTAGTTCCCTTTCATGAAAATAAATATGTCAATGTTGTCACTGTCCTGCTGCTCGACTGGGTGATTCCATCGGCGCTGGACTTTGGTTCGCTAAGATAGAAAATCATTCCACTCTTTCCGAAATGCTTGTATTCCCGTGTTTGTGGAGCCTACTAAGTGGGGATTATCTGAGCTGTGCTGCTTAGGCTGAGCACGCGATATGATAATGTCTTGAGATAGGCCGCAAATAGTCGCATACGGAGGTCGGCATTTAATCTATACGTCTAAAGACTTGGCTAGCAATTCCAAGTAAAATACGTATAGCATCCTGATACCTCAGCATAGGTTCCGGGTGTTGCTTGTTGCATAAATTCTGAAGTTATGTTTTCAAAACTGCTAGATTGCATTTTGAAAGCTTCTACTTTTCACTGCATTGTTTTGAATTATGCTTGCTGCATATAAATTTAAATTAGACTCAGGGTTTATATTTAGGATATATTTTCCCTGACGTCTCACGTTGTGTGGATTGCATAATCTGTACCATGTTTACTTCCATACTTAGTCTCACGATTAATGATGTTAATGTTTGCATCTCAGGTGGGACTGAACGCCGTGAGGATATATCTCCAGCTAATTGAAGTAGGGGATCAAGTTATAACTCGATGGGTTTGGTGAGGACGAGCAGACTTTTGTATTATACCTCGTCCTAACTCTTTTGGTTGCAGGTGACGATAGAAGAGAAGACTTTTCTTTTCTTTTCTTTTGAAACACTTGTATTTATTGTTTTGGCTTGTTCTAATTAGCCAAGTCCCGGTGTGGGACATCTTTTATTACTCAGTGATGTAATAACTTTTAATATTATGTGTCTTATTCCAAGTATGATGGCTGTGATCAGAGGGGACCGTGTTTCCTGAAATCCAGCGTACTCTGATAGTTTAAGAAAACAAAGAGTCTGAGCACCGAGCTTATGTTGGATTTAGAGATAGATCCCAGGATAAGTTAGGTGTGGCGGTGACGTGTCCGAATTATGGAAATCGGGGAGTGTAAAAAAGAAGCATTGGACCGAGACAATGGGAATAAGCAGGAGAGACTGGTCCACAAAATGAGTTTCACGACACTCGGGTCTTGTGGAAAATGAACATACACTTCGAGACGAGATTTAGAAGGGACGACGATGGTTATCTCAAATCCTACACTAGATGTGCAGAGTGCTAAATACAAATAGAAAATTAGGGAAGTCTTCCACATGCTTTAACCTATGATGTAAATCCACAAACACCTTTCTTTGCCTCAAGACCTCATTTCAAAAGTAATAAAGTGTAATGCCCCCGGTTGACATAACTAGGAGTGCTATTCCGTACTAGCTAACTAAGACTAGTGGCCAATTAGTCTATCTTGTCAGCACATGGCTGGATAATTAACATATAAAGACATACCGATTATAGCCATTAACTTAAGTCTTATATGCTTTAAGGAAGAAATAAATCAATTATCAGAGTATCACACAGTCGATATCACAAAGGATTCCACATAATAATAATCAATGTCATAACACCAACAATTCTCATTGTATCAACAACTCATATCCGGGCTTCTCATTTCAAAACAAGCCTTCCCCGCTAACTCATCAAGCTCATGAGGGTCATTTGCATACGATTTTGACTACTCTGCGAGAGCATCAACTTTTTGCTAAGCTCTTGAAGTATGATTTTTGGTTAGATCAAGTCTCCTTCCTAGGTCATGTTATGTTTGTCGAGGGTGTTGCAGTCAACTTAATGAAGGTAGAGGCAGTGGTTAGTTGGGAGGCCTCGAAGAATGTCTCAGAGGTTCGTAGTTTTCTTAGTCTAGTAGGTTATTATTGTCGCTTTATCTAAAGATTTTTTTTTTAGTATTGCTAGACCTTTGACTCAATTGCTTAGGAAGGATATGAGGTTCAGTTGACCTGCTGAGTGTGGGGCAGCTTTTCGAGCTGAAGAAGAGATTGATAGAGGCTCCAATTTTAGTGCTACCTAAGGATTCGGGTGAGTTCAATTTTCATACTGATGCATCACAACAGGATTTGGGGTGTGTTTTGATGTGAAGGGAATGTGATGCTTATGCTTCACGATAATTGAAACCACATGAGCAGATTTATTCGGTGTTTGATCTTGAGATAACAATAGTGATTCATGTGCTGAAGATCTAGAGACACCATTTGTATGGTTCCATATGCTAAGTATACCCTGATCACAAGAATTCAAAATATATCTTCACGCAGCAAGAGCTGAACAAGAGGCAGAGGCAAGGGTTAGAGTTAGTTGCTGATTATGACCTAGATATGCAGTATCAGGAGGGGAAGGCGAATACAGTAGCAGATACTTTGAGTCGGAAGAGGCACCGATTGGGACAATCATTGTATCACAGCAGATGTACACTGAGCTACGATGATTAGAGATAAAGATTGTACCCTATGGAGAGACTCGACAAAAGTTGAGTGCGATGATTGCAGTGCCTTTGCTAATTGAGAAGATTGCTGGGTATCAGAGACACGACCCAAGGATTCAAGAGTTATGACAAAGTGTGGAGAGGGGGAAGACACATGTTTTCTGGGTTGACGGTACGAGGATTTTAAGGATGCATGATCATTATTGTGTTCCGCTGAGCCAACCAGATTTGAGGACTCATATTATAACACCCCCACCTTCCCAGTGGATGCGCCACGCCGTACTAGCTAACCTAAATTAATGGCCAGTTAACTTAGGCTCACTAATATAAAGCTGGTAATACTCAAATCATATAAACAAGCAATTCACATCAGGTTCCCAATTCTTGATTAAGTGTTTCAGAAAAGGGAAAGCAGTAAATCATATATAACATGCCATTAAGTCCATCGAGTCACATACACACCAGTCAAAATACATAGATAACGTCGCACACCCACCGTCTAATACAGTACTATTAAACACAAAAGCAGTCAACAATCACGATATAAATACAGCAAAAGAGTCTATCTACAGTCCACTCCCCCAATCCTAGATGCTCATGCTTGATCCTCATCTGTACCTGAAAGACATGCAACATACACGTGGGTTAGCATACGCTGAGCAAGGGGTCCTCCAGAACAACAAGCAGGCATAACAATGGTAATTACGAAAGCTTTACCGTTAACCAACTCACCCATCCCATACCAGGCGTTTGGTTAACAGTTGGTAAATAAATAAATAAAGGACATTATGCAAGTGATGCATGAATCCTACCGTCCATCTATCTAGTCTAAATGCAACACATACGTGCCTAGCGCGCATCTATCCTAATGAGCTCGTTCTCGGCCCGCTCAAGACCCTTATCGTATTTTAGGGCATCACAGCGACACAAGCGCAGGGGACCGTGTCCCAATGTTCGTCACACACATTGGACACCGTGGCATCATACGGGCCGAAGCACATGAGCAGGTAATGTTAGTAATCACACAGCACATACCATAAAATCCACTCTGGGGGTTTCACAACGCACACATCAGTATCGAAAATACGCACCCAAATCCTCCCCGGAGGTTTCTTCCGAGTAAAACCACAAGTATCAACCATATCATCAGTCCCTATCACATCACAGCCCAACCACACGGTGCCTCGCCCAGTCCGGGGCGGATATCATACACATAGTCACCATCAGTATCAAATCATCATATACACTGCCCAAATGGGGCCTTTATCATCAAATGTATCAATTCCGGGTCAACCGGCCAAAGCATTGCGTTACACCTACCAAATGGGCAAAACAGTATAATTACAACCCATTCAGATGATTCCTAGCATAAAACACTAGGTTCCAATCGTACACAAGTGTGTAAAACCAGGGATTAACAGTTAGTACTCAACCTAATGTTAAAGCAGAAGAAAATATACACAAGCATAGGTGGCCGCGGTCACCCCACCGCGGTGACACTCTCAGTCATGATCTCACTACCTCCCGCGGTCAACTACTGCGGTCGGACAACCGTGGCATTCAAAGTTTCAAGATTTTGAACCAAACTTTCCAGATCACAAGTATGACTCTAATAGATCCTAGTTATGTAAATAAAACCACTCGCCTAGTAGATTTGGTCGGATGAACTTGGTGTAAAATGAAAAAAATCCTAAACTGTTGAATGAAACAACCAACTTCAGATAAGCCTACACAATTCAATATTGGTCCAAATAAAATTCTAAAAAGTGTTCGAGAAACTAGAAAGTAAGCTCTACACGTTTGATGTTGGACCAACCTCTAATTCGAAGCG
>MAYD01387793.1:0-11794 GCA_001909325.1 Ruellia speciosa
TTTGGGATTTATTTAATAATTGAGAAAAATTAAATTAAATCCATTTGGGCGACACTTAGAAAATTTGATGGTATAGTTTAATTAGATTCAAACAGGGGCTATATGTAGTAAATCGGAATTTGAAACAGTAAATGTAAATTGGAATTAAATTGCGACTTAGAATTAAAAATACGAATTTAAGTGGGGCCCAGTCGGATTGAGACTTAATAAAATTCAAACATGCGGATAGATTCAGAAAATGCGAAAGTAAGGAAGAACGTGTAAAAATGCGTAAGTGTGCAAATATGTAAAAATGCAGAAGGAAGGAAGAAAGTATGCGAAAGAGGGCCAGGCGGAATAATGCGATAAAACGCGTAAACGCATAAACATGCGATATCAAAGGTGAAACGCGATAGTGCTGAGGCATGAGGCAGAATGCGATAACGAGTGCAAGAACGCGATACTCGATATTTCCCTCTTCCTAAAGAATGCGATAATGCCCCTCATAATGCGAATTGCGAATCTT
Organism: Ruellia speciosa; assembly: GCA_001909325.1. Classification (NCBI taxonomy): domain Eukaryota; kingdom Viridiplantae; phylum Streptophyta; class Magnoliopsida; order Lamiales; family Acanthaceae; genus Ruellia; species Ruellia speciosa. Next base: position 506 of record MAYD01387793.1, read on the forward strand.
TCCTTCCAATCTGAATCATGCGATAACACTAAACTATGCGAATCTCGATTTGTGCTCTTTCCCTCAGAATGCGATATTGCTCTTATTATGCAATATGCGATCTTGGCCTAAAAAATGCGATTATGCTACCAGACCCCAAATTCGCGATTCCACCCTTCACTTATCTTAATTTCATTTCCTCATTCCTTTCCCTACTGAATAACCTCTTCTATATAAACCCCCTCAGACATTATTCTAGGGTTCATGCCTCCTGTTCATCTTCTTCCTCATTTCCCTAACCTTCTCTGCAATACCCGTCTGCAACACTCCTTTGTGAGCTGTGAAATTTCTGTCCAGGCCAAGCCACCCAGTTCTCTTGTTCTTGAGGTATAAAACCTTACTAACGCATATCGCATTTTATCTTCTTCAAACAGCATCATTTTCACATGCATTTCCATCACTGTAATACTCTAGAAACTGGAAGCTTTATGTTCTAACTATTACAACAATTTTTGCAGTTTAATAATGCATTAGAAACACACTTTTCATTGTGTTGTTTATGCAAAATAGTAGGAAAACACATCTCTATATGTTTCACCATCTTTACTTAGATTAGACTGGGCATATTCTTATGAACCGGATGAAGATGAGATGAACTAGTTGAAGATTTTATGAACTGAATAAAACAAGTTTCAGATTCAAAATATGCATGAGACAAAATTAGCACGTCATGGCACTGTACACTATTCGGCCTTTAATTTAATGCATTTGTACTATAAATGTATTGTTTGTCTGAATTGGGGAAATGAACTTATAAAAATTGGCACTTGACAAATTCGCACTCCGCATTCTTTTGAAAAATGCGAAAACTCGTAAAGGGACAGAATGCGAAAATAGCCCATGTGCTTTGTAAAATACGAGAATGCCTTTCCAAGTGAATAATGCGAAAATGGGCTTTGATGCGGTTTCATTACATAATGCGATAATGGGCATTTTATTGAAATATACGATATCACTACTGGACTCAATTAATCCATTCAATTGGGCTTATTTAAATTACTGGACCTTAACCCACTGGACCCAAATTAATTAATTTGGTTGATAATAATTAAATCCAATTTGATTAATTAATTATCCATGAACATTTTATTGTTCAAGTCTTATAGACTATTTTGTCCGGATAATTATTTAGGCTCTTCTGGTTATTGAGATTGCAGCATAGGATCTTCTGTGCTTTGGATTTATACTACAAGGTGATATCAAGATTGTTGATAAAGGTATGGATGCATACATTGGGCAACCATAAGTCCCACCTAATTATTAAAGTGCCGAGTGTTATTCGGCCGGGTAAATTTAATTTATTGCATGGCATACTTTCTTTACTCGCTTTATTTATTTAATTGCGATATATCCTTGATTGGATTCTTGTGTGATATTAATTGTCATCCATATGCATAAGATACCTTGCATGTAACTTGGAATCGTATGAAATACACTAAGCCTACCGAATAACGATCAAAAGTTCTTATTATCTTTGTGTCGATTTGGACTTGGCAAACAATAAGAATTATTACACGACTAATAATTGAATATTAATACATCCTTTAAAAGATGTAAATACGTAAAGTGGAATTATGGAGTGGATCATGTCGGATGCTTTTAGACTGATCTCCTTAAACTTATGTGTGGGGCTAGAGTGATGTACTTCTCTAGTTTCCTTTGTGTACTGTTCTACTCATCGGGGGTAGCTCCCTTACATGAGGTTTGCCGCTAATTTAAAAATAGTTTGAGTGTGAACTACTGGATTTGTAGTTCCTTTCTTGCATGTCGATTGAGACTGCTTTGGTCATGTTGTATCGATCGGGTGACTCCATCTACACTTGACTTTGGTTCATTTAGATTGATTATTTTATCCACTCTAGGAATGTATGTATTCCCGTACTTGTGGAGCAAGCTAAGTGGGGGTTGTCCGCATTGTACGCGTTGATGGTGTCCTAAGATATGCTGCGAGTAGTTGAGTGTGAGGCTAACATTAACTATACATATATAGACTTGGTTAGCAGTTCCAAGTACGTATGTATAGCGCTGAGTATCCGACGTAGTGTGAGCTCGGTGTTGCTTGTTGCATTGATTTGAAGTCATGATTTGAACTGCTCATACTTTTAAACTGTGCACCACATTGCATATTTCCAACTTATGCATGTTGCATATTTTAAATTGGCCCTGGGATAATATATATTTATGGAGATGTTATCCCAGTGTCTCAGATTCATATGGATTGTATTACTTGTGTTGTATGTATTCCATACTTAGTCTCACGACTAACGATGCTAGTGTTGCATCTCAGGTGGAACCAATGATCGCGAGGATATTCCTCTGACGAACTAAGGGATCGAGCCAATACCCGAGGGAGTGTGAGGTTGAGAGAACTTTTGAGCTTTTAGGATTATGTGTTTATTTATTTTATCTCTCGAACCTTTTATTTATTGCCTTCAATTAAACGACTTATACTAATTGACCGTGTCTCGGTGTGAGACTTGAACTTGTTCTTCCGTAGTTGTAATCGACATTTAATCCTTCTATATCAACATGTTTTATTATTCCAAGTATGCTAAGCTGCGATCAGAGGGAACTCAGCTTCCTAAAATCCAGCGTACTCTGATAGGTTGAGATAATTAAGCCTGAGCACCGAGCTTATGGTGGGATTTAGGGTTAGATTCCATTATAAGTTAGGTATGGCGGTGACGTGTCCGGTTTATGGGAATCGGGGCGTTACAAGTTGATATCAGAGTGTATATGCTCTAATACTTGGAATAAAAATTGGAAACCCAATGTGTTATGTGCAATAAAATTTGGTATAGACTTATAGGGAGTGCGGGGGGTTCTAGTTGATAGGATTTCTTTTTCTTGTGGTTGATGAATGTATGTACGTCAGTGCCATTGTGGTACTTACCCTTCCACATGTGCAAATTGGGTCGTTGGCACTAACCAGCACTTCATTGTTGTGTTATGTAGATGCCTCCTCGTAGAGCTAGAGCCGCTTCCGTTCGTAATGAGATGCCTAGTGTTCATGAGGCCACTGAGGCCGATCACGAGGAAAAGTCTATAGGTAACGTACCTCCTGCAGCTCCGAATGTTAACCAGCCCAACGTACCGGGTGGTGATTCGTTTACGCAGTTCATGGCTATGATGAACCGTATGAACCAGACAGCAGTTGTGAATCCGTTTAAGGAAGTTGTCAGAACTAAGCCTCCGCAATTCCATGGATCTACAGAGCTGGCGGAATTGGGAAGATGGTTAAGCCGTATGGAGGGCACATTCAGAGTGCCCAGAGAATGGGAAAGTTGATATCATTGTCCACTATCTGGATGGTGAGGCACGGTTTTGGTGGGAGACGGTTAAGACCGAGAAGCAGAATGACCCGACTTGTACCTGGGATCGCTTTGTGGCCGACTTGAAGGCCAGGTTCTATCCATTGTTTATGCAAAAGATCAAATTCGATGAGTTTAAGAATCTGAAGCAGACAAAAGGAATTTCAGTGGCGGAATACCACGCCAAGTTCACTGAGTTATCCAAATATCTACCGGAAGGTTGCAACAAGCAGGAGTTCCTAACTGACCAATTTGAGGGTGGACTGCTCCCTCACATAAGGAACGTGATCTCTGCTTTGGGGATTCCAACAGTGCAGGAAATGTATGAAAAGGCAGCGAATCAGGCCCGCAGATCCGATCAGTCGTATCAAGAGATGATCCAGAATGATAGAGAGAAGAAGAAACGGAAAGGTGTCGTGATTCATGATGCTTAGCCACTTTAAGCCGTCAGGCCAGACAACCGTGGTGGACATTACCACAAGGATAAGAAGCATAACTGCAATCAGTTCAAGAGCAAAGGCAAAATGACACAGTCCGAGGATTCAATCAACCATTGCAAGCATTGTGGAAAGAGCCACTATAGGCTCAGATGTGATGAAGGACCGCTTACCTGCTTTAACTGTGGGCGGGAAGGACATATGAGTCGCGTGTGTCCCTATCCGCGACAGAATCAGGGGCAAGGGCAGAACCAGCAGCAGCAACCGCCCAGAGCTCAGTTGGACAGAGGCAAACAGGTGATGCAAGCATCGAACAACTGTCACGGGGGAAGACTAAACGTCATCAACCGTACAGAGCCTGAGAACAGAGCAGACATCATCACGGGTACCTTCTCCATCCTTAGTCATCCAGCTTATATTCTTTTTTATTTAGGTGCATCATTCTCATTCATATCCACTAGATTTTCATCTTTGTGTGGTTTGATGCCTACCCTAGACATTCGGACGGTATTTACTCTACCATCCGGCAAGGCCATTCCTTGCACTAGGATGTATCAGGATGTCCCTATTAGAATAGGAGATGTAGAATTCCTCTCAAACCTGTTAGAGTTCCACTGACTGACTTCGACACAGTTCTGAGGATGGATTGGCTAGCGAAGTATCAGGCACGCATCGACTGTTAGAATAGAAAGTTGACCATAAAAGGGCCGAAGGGACAGAGAATATCGTACAAACACTTTTCGAAAGAGCCGAACATCAAGATAGTATCAGCAGTCAGCTTTGGGGCAATGATCAGAAAAAGGTATCCAGTTTTCCTTTGCTCAGCTTTCGATTTGAATTCCAACCTATTCGATTTAGAGAACAGACCAGTGGTACGAGAATTCCCAGATGTATTCCCCGAGGAGATACCAGGCATGCCGCCAGTCAGGGAGATAGAGTTCACTATCGACTTGGTTTCGAAAATGAAACCCATCCACAAAGCACCGTATCGTATGACACTTGCAGAACTGAAAGAACTATACGAACAGTTGAAAGAGTTGCTCGACAAGGGATACATCAGACCCAGTGGATCGCTGTGGGGCGCAACCATATTATTCGTGAAGAAGAAATATGGCAGCTTGAGACTGTGCATTGACTACAGAGAGTTGAACAAGGTGACAGTGAAGAATCGTTATCCATTGCCCAGGATCGATGACTTATTTGATCAACTCAAAGGAACTAAAGTATTCTCCACGATAGATCTCAGATTGGGATATCACCAACTCCGGATAGCAGAACAAGATATTCTTAAGACCGCCTTTCGTACGAGATATGGGCATTATGAGTTTACAGTTATGCCGTTTGGACTCACCAATGCTCCGACAGTCTTTATGGACCTAATGAATAGAGTCTTCAAGCAGTTTCTGGACAGATTCTTCGTAGTATTCATTGATGATATACTAGTGTACTCGAAGGGTCATGAACATCATACTCAACACTTGAGAACAGTTTTGCAGACTATGCGATATCATCAGTTGTACGCCAAACTATCCAAATGCGAGTTTTAGATAAACAAAGTTACCTTCTTAGGACACGTGGTAATCGAAGAAGGAATATCAGTTGATCCGTCAAAGATTGAGGTAGTTTGAGACTGGCCTACACCCAAGAACATGACAGATATTCGCTCATTTTTGGGACTTATAGGGTATTACAGACGGTTTGTGGAAAACTTCTCTCAGATTGCCAAACCGATGACTCAGTTAATTAAGAAAGATGTTCCCTTCAAGTGGGACGAGGCTTGTGAAAGGGCATTTCAGAGATTGAAAGACAACCTAACCAGAGCACCAGTGCTGACATTACCGATAGAGGGAGTAGATTACGACATCTACACTGATGCATCAAAGAATGGTATTGGATGTGTACTAATGCAGAATCGCAAAGTCATCGCTTACGCGTCGCGACAACTCAAGAAGCACGAAAAGAATTACCCTACCCATAATTTAGAAATGGCTGCAGTGATCCACGCACTTAAAATCTGGAGACACTACCTTTACGGTGTAAAGAGTAGAATTTATACGGATCACAAGAATTTGAAATACATCTTCACCCAAGACAAGCTCAATTTTCGACAATGTCGATGGATGGAATTGGTGAAGGATGATGATACAGAAATCCACTACCATGAAGGGAAGGCGAATGTGGTCACCGATGCCCTAAGTCAAAAACCGTACCAAGTGATCGATTCAGAAGTGAAGATGAGCAATGCGATATGCGAGTCAGAAAGATGAGTATACAGTTCTTGGAATACGATGATGGTGAGAATTTGAACACCATGATCATCACTCCTTCGATTTACTCAGACATCATTCAGAAACAGATGACAAATGAGAAACTGGCCAGAATCAGATAAACAGTTCTCGCAGGAGAGGCAAGATCAGAGTTCGCCATTCACAGTGATGGTAGCCTTCGATTCAAGGGACGCTGGTGTATACCCAGCAAATGCATGGAATTGAAACAGCTCATCCTAAACGAGGCCCACAATACCCCATACTCGGTGCATCCGGGTGGAACCAAACTCTACAAGGATTTGAAGCAGAGTTTCTAGTGGCCGGGGATGAAGCGCGAAGTGGCAGAATTTGTTGCCAAGTGTATGACCTTTCAGAAGGTCAAGATCCAGCATATGAGGCCGGCGGGATTAGTCCAACCGCTTGAGATTCCACAGTGAAAATGAGAATTCATTTCAATGGATTTTGTGACCGGTTTGCCAAGGACCAGATCAGGCAAAGATGCGATTTGGGTCATTGTGGACCGACTAACCAAATCAGCAGTATTCATCCCAATAAAGGAAACATGGACTTCAGAAAAGTTGTCAGAGTTATACGTCGACCATGTTGTAACAAGGTTCGAAGTACCTACGAAAATAATCTCGGATCGAGATGCCTGATATCAATCCAACATATGGAAATGTGTGTAAGAGATACTTGGCACGAAATTGAAAATGAGTTCAGCTTTTCATCCTGCGACAGATGGTAAGACCAAACGCACGATTCAGACACTTGAGGATATGCTCAAAGCATGCATACTTAACTTTCAGGGTAGTTGGGAGGACCAGCTAAGATTGATTGAGTTCTCCTACAATAACAGCTACCATGCCAGTATTAGTATGGCGCCATTCGAAGCACTGTATGAAAGGCGATGCACGACACCTCTCAATTGGAACGACCCAAGTGAACGGATTGTTCTTAGTCCGTAGCACATCCAGGATACGATGGAACAGGTCAGAGTGATACAGCCAAACTCTCTCTTCCTGCAATAAGACCAAATTGAGCTTGGGCTACTAGATTTGGGATGTGCTTGCGTAGTCTCAGGCTCAAAGCTTTTGTAATAATCTTGTAGAGGTTTCCTAGCAAAGTGATAGGGTGGTAATAATCATATGTGCGAGGATTAGTTCTTTTAGGGATCAGGGAAATAAAAGCTGCACCGACACCCCAGGGCAATTCCCTTGTTTCTTGGAAATTCTTAACAAATGTCATGATTTCTACTTTCAGGACGTCCCATAATTGCTTAATGAAACCAAAACTAAACCTATCGGGACCGGACGCCTTAACATTCTCATAGTAGAATATTGCTTGTCTAATTTCAGAAATTTGGGAAAACACACATGCACAATCAGAAATGATAACATCAACACGACAACCCACTCTTACACCGTCTCCAACCCAAGCCCTCGGATTTCAATCCTTTATTGGGCATCAACAATTTCAACACCCCATCCTTAGAATCCTTCATATTCATCATTAGAAAACAACCAAAAACTCAAAAATTTAACTCAACACTTAACACAGCCGAGAGAGAGAGTTAGGGTTTTATCTTCGAGAGTCAAGTCCACAGCTGTGGTAAACGCTCAAGGGTGAGGCTTGTTGGGATTATAGAGGCCTTCTCAACCTCAACCCTTCGATTTAATCCCAATAAGACAAGTCCGGAAAAGAACTTCGAGTAATATTTAAAATTTTGAGTATCAAAGTTTAACTTTGCATCTGGGCAACACTCAAAGGTTAAAACTCCTTCTTTATACACAACCATAAACGACAGCCCCCAAGACTAAAATCTATGGAAACTGAGAAACCATTGAGTTCAACATTTAGATCTGTACACTTCGAGTATAAAACATGTTAAACTTCGAGTCTTCAAAGTCTAATTCATACTCAAAGTTTTAACTCTTCACAGCCACAAACTTACTTTGAACTCAAATCCGGAACAAATCGGCCACAAGGATTAACAATCGAGTCTCACGTGTAGGCACACACATCTCGAATTTTAATCCTTCCTTCTTCTCAAGTCTTGCAATCCACAAATCGAGTACCGCATGAGACCACATGATACTTGAGAGTTTAACTCTCCTTCTCTCTAGAATCGGCAAAGGTGAGTACAAGGTGTGGGAGTCCTTGCATCCTAGAAATGGCAAAGGGATAAGGAGGATGACGACACCATGGCAGTGGGATGACGACGGCACAGAGGTGTTAGGGTTGATGTAACACCCGATATTACGACCCTCCAAAAATGTGTGAAAATTTTTCGCGAATATAATTATGAGATATAATTATATTTTCAGATGCGAAAGATTCAGTACAGAATCCCAGAGCACTCGCAGTTGTGAAATTCGATTGGGCTCGATTCCTCGATAAGTCTAATAAATCGGCTCGAGACCCAAATGAGATCATTTGATGCTCAAAAGTTACTGACACACTATATATCATCATATTAGAGTGTCAGTAAAATTTGGAATGATTCTGAGCATCCGAACTACTCGTCAGAAAATTCGATCGGGCACCGAATGACCCGATTGGGCTCGATTATGAGAACAGAGGTCCGACAGCCAGAAGGTGATGTTTAGAAGTTACGAATGTCTTAAGAACCATAAATAATGATTGTCAGAAAAGTTTGAGAAGAAACAGATAAATGGAACCCTTCGTCAGAAAAATCGAATTTCGATACGCGTCGAATCAATCGCGTAAGGATAATTCATTTCCAGAGGGGAAATAAATTAATTTAATTGCTGGAAATATAACTATCAGCAAATAAACGACCGGGGGTGGCATTTAGTAGTCAGAGTTAAAATGAATTTGCATATCAAGAAGGGAAATAGGATTTGGCTTGTGAATTGATTAATTGATAATTCGGAATGCCAGAGAACTAAATCGGAATTGAGAATTGAAATTTCGGAATGAAGATTCAATATTCGGATTAATTAACGAGATGTCGGATTGCATATTGAGATTTGGATTATGTGATCGGGAAATCGGAATTGAGCAAAGAGAAATTGGAAATGGATTGTATTAATTCGGAATTCATCAATTGAATCGGAATGGAGAATTGATAATTCGGAATCTAGATTCAATGTTCGGAATTGAGATTTGATATTCGGGAAATTTCGGAAATTTCTCGGAATGATTCGGAAATTTTGACGTGAATTCGGAAATGATCAATTAAATTTGGAACTGACCAAGGAGAAATCGGAAATTCGGAATTTATCGGATAATTTCGGAATTGTTTGAATAGATTCCGGAAATTTCGGAATTAATTGGCTGAAATTCGGATTAATTGTGCCAAAAATTCGGGAATTCGGATTCTTTGGAAGAATTCAAATTAATTCCATTCTGGAGAGAGAAGTTGATTTGATTGCATTTAATCCATACCTAGAATTCTGGGATATGAAACAATTATGATATCCAGCATTTAATGAAGAAAGAGAGAATGATATGAGATATCCATAAGACATATTCCGATTTTGAGCCATAAAATCGGAATATTGGATAATTTCGGAATGAGTTTTTAATGTAATCGGATTAAATTGTGAAGGATTCGGAATATTGTTTTGATATCGGATTATTATCGAGATATCACCCCAAATTCGGATTATTGGTCTTCAAATTAAGATATTTTGATATCTACAGCCTCCTGATACATTAATTAATTCAAGGATGGATTAATTATTTATTTGTATTCCGATTAATTCTTCTACATTCCGAATATCATTTTTTTTTACAAGACAAGAATTCGATATCATCGCTTGGAATTGATATTGGATTAATTTTATTACTTCATGGGCCATATTCGGATATTAAGACTCTGAATGTTATTGGAATTTCATTACTTGTGGACACAAGTATAAATAAGATACTTGGGCTTGGACATAACACTTCCACTTCATTTCCCAGAAATTGTTCTAAGTGTTTTTACCTTCCAAGGCCCCAAGACCGTGTCCAATCCTTCACTTTAGCCTCAAGAAAATGTTGAAGGATTAAGATCCGATCGTACAATAATACTCTACACGACAAGGTGAGTCTAATGATCCGATTATTTTCTTCATCCGACAAAACCTCCAAAATCTCAAAATTTGAAATAATGACAGCTGCTGTGTACAGCCCATGTAAAAGATGTGATTTTGGGATATCTAAGGGGTGATCATGTTGTTGGAATCGAAGGACTATGAATGTTGGAATTATCCCGATCATTTTCGTCTCCATAATGAATGATTGAGACTTAAGAATTTTGGACATGAATGTGGTGTTCTTGTGACCTTCAAAGAGTTCTTGAGAAATAAGAATGTTTAATCCACTAAAGAGGTGGTACAAGAGTTGTTAGTGGGAACATAAGGAATATTCCACTAACACACAATGGAATATTAAATTGATGAGTAGTGACATGTCTTGTGGGCTTACAAGAATTATTAATGGATTGGGACTTGAGGATGAATTTAATTAATTCTCATGGGTTTGAATTAATTAATTTTGGGCTTGGACTTAAGATCCCTTAACCCCAATTAAGTTAATTAATTATCCTAGACAATATTTTATTATTGTCAAAATAGACCGGATAATTAATATTGTTATCGCCTCGTAGGTGAACCCGTACCCGACACTAGCGGTCGATAGCTCGTGTACGTGTTAAAGACAAGTTTTAGAAGATTGTTGATAAAGGTATGAATGCATACATCGGGCAACCATAAGTCCCACTTAATTCCTAAAGTACCGATTATTATTCGGTCGGGTAAATTTAAATTAAAGCGCATGTCATGATTTATTATACGTGCCTCTAATTATTCTTATGCAATCTTCTATGATTTATAATTGACGTATTATGTGCCTTCTATGAATTGTTTGGCATATGCATAAAGATACCATATTTTGAAATTGGTATAGCATGCAATTTATTAAGCCTGCCGCAAGGCTCATGGCACTTACAAGTGATAACCCAATGACGATAAATTACGTATTATTGCATCCCTAAAAGATGTAAAAATGAAAACTGAAAGATTGAGTGGACTAAGCTTTCGGGTTGATCGCCTTAAGCTTTGGGCAATTTTGTAAGTCCCTTATGATGTTCTGTTCTACTCATCGGGGGTAGCTCCCCTTACATGAGTTTGCCGGTGATTTAAGAGCGGATTGAGAATGTGAACTCATGAACTAAGTTCCTTCTCATACCTGTTGATGCTACCTCAGTCCGGACACTAAGATTGGGTG
>MAYD01388627.1:0-16489 GCA_001909325.1 Ruellia speciosa
CTAAAAACCTACTTTTTTTTTAAAATACAATGCATGCCAACCCAAAATAGAGTAAGTATTTTGAAAGGATGGTAGTATTTTTTCTCTCTCTTCCCATTCATATCATTTTTTGGTTTAGAATATATTCACATGTTCATTAAATATATGTTCACATCTATCCTAATCTCTCCCTTTTATACTTTATAGCATGGGGAGCCATCTTTTAAACACAATTTTTTTTAAAGATGATTGTATTCATCCCTAGTTAGGGGCTAGAGAAACCTTCCAGCATTACAAAGTGACAGGAAAGGGGGGAAGAGATAACAGAAAGTGCCATTTTTACAGCCAAGCAATCATGTCAGGAGAAAGGGCAATGCCTCTTTCTTGTGAGTCCATCTGTGCATGAATTAGCTACTTTGTGGGTGTGCTTAAAAGAGAAACAATTGCAAAAGTTGATGAACTCAATCATGATGTCGAAATCCTGAGTATATTTCCAAGAATGCCTTGTTCGGAATTGAACCAAGTGACAATCATGGCGGAGTCACTTTCAACGATAACCTTAGGTAGAGGGAGATCAATGTGAAGGCCTAAGGATGGAGATGGCCTCGGAGACTGCAAAGAGTTTAGCTTCCGTAGATGAGACAATACCAACAAATTTAGACACAAGTAAGATGAAGTGGTCATTGTGATCGTGAATCACAATTCCAATTCCAAAGTTTACAACGTTACCATAGGAGGACCTGTCAGCATTAATTTTCCAAGTACTTGGAGGTGGTGGGAATCAATTGACTAGTGCACGAACAATCTTGCAAGTTCCAGGCAATTGGACATCTTAAACTTGTCTGATAAAATCAATAGCCAGTGTTGCAAATGATGTGAGGGCTAATTTGAGCCACCACCAGACGTGTTATTTCGTAAGTGAAAGAGCCAAATCCATTTAGAGCGAATTATTACTGAAAATAGTGCCATTACAAGCACACCAAATGGTCCAGATTCAGGTGCAAATGAGAGAATCCAAAATGGTGTTTAGGTTGGGGTGAGACAGCCAGTACAAGAGTAAATCTTTGAATGTACCTTGGCAGCACCAGACAAGGGAGAAACTTCTATGAAAGTGATACCAAATGGACAAACCAAAAACAAACTGAACGAGAGATGATCACTTGTTTCAGGTGCATCTCCGCTTATGGGGTAGATAGTGGAGCTCCCATTGAGGTAGTTTCTATTAGCAAGAACTTGGTGAACAGTAATTCCATTGAACGAAATTTTCCAAATGAGAATAAGAACCTTCGGAGGAGCAAGAAGATTCCACACTATGAAAGGGACGGCAATGGTAATCGGCAAGGAAGTAAGAACTCGTCGTAGCAATTGAGTGCTATAAACTCATGAAGACAATGGCTTCCATGTGGTCTTATCATCGGTGGAGATTATAGGTGGGTGGTTGGTGATGTGGGAGAGAAATGAGTCCCAATGGTCGACCTCCTGGCCACGAGGTTACCATCCATCCCAATAACCAAAAGTGGCCACTATTCCTATTTTGAGAAGACATCTATTGTCACAATAAGGGAAAGAGACTTTGAGAGGGGTACCATCAAGCCAAGAATCATCCCAAAAATTGAGACGAGACCCGTCTCCAAGGATCGCCTGCTCAAGATTATCCAGTTGAAACGGGATGTTGTTGGAAGTCCAAGTGCTACAGATAGAAAATCAAAAAACTTTGCTCCTCTATGTCGTAAAGTTGGGATAGAAGAGGTCAAATGTATTAAAGGGGTATTTTCCAGTGAGAGTTGCCTTCCACCAAGATTTCTCATCCATGAAACATCATCTGCATTTATACAAGAGTAAAAGGTTTGAGGGCTCTAGTATCGATTAACCCTAAGCCACCTGAGCCTTTCTGGCGGCAAATTTTAACCCATTAAATTGTATGAAGTGTCCTTGAATCTTGAGAGTTTCCCCAGAAAAAAGAGTGGTTGAGTTTCTTCAAGGTTGTTACCATGGTTTCAAGGATTTTTAAGATGGACATAAAATAGATGGGGAGATTGGCAAGAACCACTTGAATGAGACATAATCTACCAGCAAATGAAAGTATTGCGCCTTTTTAGGATGCAAGGCTTGCCTTGACCTTGTTGATAATCAAGTTCTAAATATCCATGTTTCCAACACGAGCCCCAATTGGGATTCTAGGTAGGTGAGAGGCCAGCCAGCTAACGAACAATTGCGTAGCGATGAGAAGAGCTCCATATCATCATTTTCTATGTTGATACCGTGGATAGAGCTCTTTTGCAGATTAGCTTTTAGGCCTGTGGAGAGGCGAAAGCACCGGAGGATTCGCTTGATGATCATGATTTGATCCCTATCAGCTTCGACGAAAAGGATGAGTAATGTCACACCCATTTCTGTCAATTGTAATTCCTAGAAGGATTCCTAGTTCAACAACTTTGTTAAGCACTGCGAAAAGAAGTTCACCAATGATGAGAAACAAATAAAGCAATAGTGGGTTACCTTGATGGAATCCCTTATTGAAATGAAGGAACTTTGTCGGCAAACCATTAACAAGAATAGTAGCCTTGATGCTTTGGACGCAAGCTCTAATATATCTAATCCACCTGAAGCCCAACTGCATAATGTGAAGCATATCAAAAGGTGGTTTCCAAAGCATTGGGGTGGCAATGGGTAAAGATAGAACTCGAACTTGACCCAAACTCGAGGTAAATGGGTAGGGTATGAATCCAATTAAATAGGTAAGGGTATGTAGGGGTACATTAAAATATGACCTGTAGGGTATGGGTAGGGTAATGGGTATTGTATCGAACCCAATCCCTACTCATACCCATCTCGACTCGTACCGGACCCCATAGTATTAAATAATTATAAATTATATTACCATTTTGTAATGTAAGCTGTATAATATTATATTTGTGATGTGTGTTGCATAATATTTAATTGGACCAAATGGCCCAAATAGGTCAAACTTAATGGACTTTCGGGTTTGTGGGTAAGACCCATTTACCCATTAGGTCCTTGGGTTTGGATTCGGATATTGTAAGTTTGGGTATGGGTCGGGCATGGGATGGGTCTCGGGTATAGGGTCTAACAAATTTAATGAACTTTCGGGTTTGCAAGTAAGACCCATTTATCTGTCGGATCCTTGGATTCAAGTTCAGGTATTATCAAATTCAAGTGGGTCTCGGGTATGTGATTTGATATTCGGGTCAGGTCTTCGATATGGGCAAATCTAATCCATACCAAACCCACTGCCAGCCCTACAAAAGCACACTATCAAAGGCCTTAGAGATGTCGATCTTTAGTATAAGCCCCTATTTGTTGTCGTGGTGGCACGAATGAATGATCTCATCAACGATTAAGATGGCATCCAAAATCTGTCTGCCTTTAAGAAAGGCCATTTAGTTGGGGCTGATTAGCGAGTCCCGGACCAACTTAAGGCAATTAGTAAGAACTTTACGATAATTTTATAGACACGTCTAATGAGGGATATGGGTCTGTAATCAAAGAGAGGCTCAGGAAAGTTCTTTTTAGCGATGAAGGTGAAGAACACTAAACTCATTCCCTGAGGGAGGGAGCCATTCCGATGCAATTCAGAGAAGATATGAAGAAAATCTTCCTTGAGGAGGGGCTTCACAAGATTGGATGGCTAACCACACTTCTTCCTCACTAAAAAAATATTCAAGTGAGAGCGCCCGAGGAGGATTGAGATGCTCAAAAGAGATTGAATCAAACGAGAGACATTAAGTGTTGTCATTTTTTAATTGTCTAGAGTAGTGTGAAAAAATTGCTTCCTTGATCTCGCCTTGATTGGTAATGAGAGAGCCATTTGACGGAAGACATATAATAACATTCTTATTATTACGGAGGCGGATCAAGTGGTGAAAGAATCTAGTGTTAGAATCCCCATTCTTTCACCAAGTAATCCTCGATTTTTGTCATGATTTAGACTCCTCTTTTTTGAGCACTTTCCAATATTCAGATTGTTTGGCAAGAATAAATCGGTAGCCGCATTGTCTATAGGATAGAATTGAAGTTGAACCATAATTTGTTCAATCTCAATGGATAGAGAATTAATCAAGGACTTATATGCTAATGGTTTAAATCCATCCCATGATTTGATATTGGATTTTAGAGATTTAAGTTCAATAGGCCGCTGCTAAGAAATTTCAAATTTTGCAACGTAAATGAGACCAAAGTGTTGAAGAAGCCATCATTTAGTCAATGATTGAAAACATGGAAAGGTTTAGGGCCAAAATGAAATGTGTCAAGATCAAAAGCCACTGGACAATGATTAGAGACACAACAATTGAGGCACTATTGATCAAGAGATAACTAATTTTCCATGATGAGGAAATGATCAATACGGCTATGTGATCTCCCACCATTCCAATCCAAGTGAAATTACGTCTAGAGAGGAATGTCGACCAGATTAAGGCCATCAATGAAATCCCGAAAATCATTGTAGGATGAAGGATTAAAGGCAGATCCAATGTGCTCATCATATGCTAGAATTGCATTGAAGTTGCCACAAATGCAAATGAGTCCGGAAAGTGAGGAGAAATAGTCCAGAAGAGAAAGTAAAAAGGACTTTTTGTCAATAGCATCATTAGGAGCATAAATACCAATAAGATGAACTAAGTCGGGAATGCTCACCATCGAGCCAGTAAGATGGACAAAGCGATCACTGAAGGAGATAATGCTAAAAGAAATAGCAAGCTTTTTCTAGAAATAAAGAAGGCCACCTGCTGCTCTAATGGAAGGAACAAAGTCCTAAGAAACGTTTAAGAGCCAAATTGAGTTAGCGACCGAAGGAGAGACTAATTAAAGCTTGGTTTCCTGCAAGAACAGGAAAAAGAAAAAGGCTTCCATTTAACAATTGTCCTACCTATTTCACACCTCTTGGCACAAGAATCCAATCCTCTAACGTTAAAGGAGATAAAATGCATAAAAAGGACAATGAGAAGTAGAAAAAACTGAGGGGTTTAACAACCTTCCTCTTCTTCCTTTTATGGCTTAATAAGCCATGAAATGGCTTCATCAAGGGAGCAGTTTCCAGAGATGCCCAATTTACCTGCCAGTTCGAGCATGAGTTTAGCTTTAGTAGTAAACTTATCCTGATCAAGAGAAAATTCTGGTGCTCCAGTGGCAGTCGGTTGGAATAAAGGTGCACCTAAAGGTGCAAGGTGGTTAATGAATGCAGTACCGGCCTGAGTGGCTTCCGAAATAGAAATGTTTGGTGGATTGAAGGGGTATAATCTTGGCTCTTAATCATTGGAAGGAACCAATCGATCAAATTTCAATGTTGGTATGAGCATTTCTCTCCCATTTTGGGAACTGAACCATTTCTTGAAGCCGCGTTGAATTTGACTCGACGATGTGATGGCATTTTCCCACGGGGGGCATTTTTTACGAATCAAAAAACATTGTTGTTGTCAATGAAGACTTTGCGAGGAGGTTCGAAGGGGGTAGGGTTGGGTTGGGATGGGGCTAAAGAGGAAGGTGAAATATCAAGCAAAGGAGAGGGAAGGCAAAGGAGAGGGAAGAGATTAGGCCCAACAATTAATGAAGAAGGTGAAATATCTAGCGAAGGTGAGTGTAAGAGCCCAGACCCAACAACTGATGAAAAAGAACAAAGTTCCATAAAAGGAGGTGAGTGGTCCCAAGGGCAAAAAGGTATCTTCCCTTTATTCGGAGAATTCACGTCACAAAGAACATTTGAAAATTTATCTTGAAGGGGTAAAGGTTAACTCTTCAACAAGTAAAGTGGCAGCAGTGTCAAGAACAAAAAGCCCAAAGGGGGAAAATTCTGGGGTCGTGAAAGCCTCCGGGTGGCAAGTGACAGATGATTAGTGGGAGGGCGCTCATTAGGGGCAAAAGTAGTTGTTGGGACTTAGAGCTGGGAAAAATTGACACGACACGCTAATCCGACATGAATCCAACACGAAATAAATGAATTTGGGTCAAGGGTTTCGACTCAATTAAGTATACAGGTAAACACGAACCTGACACATTTAATAAACGGGTCGGGTCAGGGTTAAGACTTTCAACACGAACCCGACACGATAACCCATTTATAATATACTAATTATTAATTTATTATTTGTATAAAAAACATAGGCTTTATAATCCCACATATATAAGTTCATTTATATTAATTTTATAATTTATTGGCCCATACATTCTAAAAGCTCAAATTAAAGCTCATCTCACTCTACATATTGAGCAAAGTAAAGCTGGAAAAAACTGACACGGGGCGCTAATTCGACACGAACCCGACACACAAAGTATACGGGTCAACACGAACCCGACATGTTTAATAAACGGGTCGGGTTAGGGTTGGATGTTTCTACCCATTTAAAAATCTAACCCGACACGACAAGACCCGGTTGCCAGCTCTATAATGGGACTAAAGCTCCAACCGATGATCCAGCTAGAACAGGATGGAGATGATCTGAATCAACAGGGGGCTGGAGGAAGAAGCCGAACCGGCAAAGGTTTGTCGAGTCAGAGTCAATGAGAACAGAACTTGTGGAACCATAGACGTCAATCAAAATAGAGCGAGAGAAAATGGTTCCATAGGGCAGGAGATGAGGAGCCTAGCTATGTGGAGATTGAATCTCTGCCGAGTCTGCTTTGTCGATCCAAGGAATGAACCCCATAGGTTGGCGATCTTGGAAAACCGAATTATCCCAAATTTATATCAAAAGGTCGATAATGGAGAGCCAATTCAAGTCTCCTCTCAGAGGAAGGGATGGATCCCAAGGCTTGATTCAAGAGGTCCAAGATGAAAGCCAAGCAAATTCAGTGCTGAGGAAATCTTCGAGGAGAGGACGGCTACCCAAGTCAAGGAGGGTGTAGCCCCCACTGACAGAAGAAAGTGAGCTGTAAGAACTACCCTTGTGACAAATAGGTAAAAAAAAGGT
The DNA here is from genome assembly GCA_001909325.1 of Ruellia speciosa. Classification (NCBI taxonomy): domain Eukaryota; kingdom Viridiplantae; phylum Streptophyta; class Magnoliopsida; order Lamiales; family Acanthaceae; genus Ruellia; species Ruellia speciosa. Next base: position 6,906 of record MAYD01388627.1, read on the forward strand.
GAGGGTGAGAGAGGGATGAAACGAGACATCCATCAAGCCACTTGAGGTTGCGACAAACAGAGGCGAAAGAAAAGTGAGGAGTGGCAGCTGGTTGCAGAGGTGGAGGAAGTTGAATATAGTGCAGGCCAAGGTGGTTGAGGGGGAGGTCGGTGGGTACAAAGATGTGCAGTTGCATTTGAGTGGTTTGACAAGGTTGGTTTAAAGCTAGGTAAGAGAAATGATAGAGTGAGGGAAGGTTGTCGAGTGTGACCGCGAGCTAGCTCCACTCACAGTTAGCAGATTCCGAAACGGAGAGTGTTACAATGGCTGATAATAGCGTGGGCATTACTTTAGAGGCGAAACCAGAAGAAGGCAGCTAAAAGGGTTTTTAGGGTGAAATCGGGTGGGGGTAGTGATGGTCGAATATCATGGACCTTGTTGATGGGGTGCCAGAGGTCTTTGAGGTCCAAGGAATGGTTGATATTCCCGACGTAGACTGTTGGAAGGTGACGAATCTGTGGAGGTCGGGGTTTTGGTTGGGGGGGCGGGGAGAGGGTGGGGAGGGTGTGCGAGAGAGGAGGCCATGATATTGTAGTATTTTTAACATAATTAACCGAAAAAATATACGAAGTATTTTATTTTTTACTTTTTTCTTTCTTTCTGAACTTATACCGGTGATAAAGAGCACTGCAAAGAGTTTCCATTCATAATAGTTGAGTTTAGATAGTGTGCGGGATCTTTTCATTTTAGGATTCATGATATTAAATGGACTTGTTTAGTACAATGTTTTTTTTGGGTGTCTTGTTTTGGTACAATGTGGATTCCTACAAGTACAATATATTGAATTTCCAACCGCAACATTGAGTAACAATTTGGACTTTATGAAAACACTGGGGAATACCTCGTGAATTGTTATTTGGTTTTACAAATTTCCAAGTAATTAAAGGCCAAAACAAAAACTAACATCACTATCCACATAAATTCTGCCATTTTCTCCGCATCAAAGATTGAGTAAAGATACCCTCAATTACATTGAAACATTTGGTTAAAATTAAGTGCATGTTTTCAGAAAGCTCACCCTCTGGCTTTTCTTTTATTATGTCTTAAATGCCGGCTTTTCTTATTATATTATTAATACGGATCTTTTCCTCTTGTTATGTTCCCTTCACGAGAAATACATGCAAATATGGTATGCCCAACACACCGATGAGGTGCCCTGGGCACCCCCATTTAGAAAGAATGGTCGAAGCTTCTCGGCTCAAGTCAACTCTGAGATCGTACTTTAGCTGTACCACCTAGCAACCTTGCCCAACATCTTCTAGCCAGGGTCCTTCCTGGGGCCATGTACTCCATCTATGAAAGCAGTCCATTTATGCCTTAATGGGATTTCCTTATCCCAATCTTCCCCTGCCACTTCTTACTCTTCATTGGACAGTTCGGATGGACTTCGCCATTCTTTCCCAACTCAAATCGAAAGGGTAGGCCGTGATGCACCTCAAGATGCTCCGACCATACTAAAGGCATGAAAATGTTTTTGCATTAATAAACTAATTAGAATGATAAGACTTGGGGACGACTTCTCGTTCTCTAGGGGGCTCCTTATCTAGATATTAAGTGAAGGGCTATTCTAATGAATAGTGCTCTATCCATGTATGTTAGCAACATTTGTTGATAGCAAATTCGTTTTCACACCATTACTTTTCCCTCAAATGATTTTGAATCTAATGAGTAAAAGGGAACGTAAAATTAAGTGATTTAATTCTCACTAATTACTATTAAATCAAAATCAAATTTCAATATAATTTTTATCGAGTTAACAATTATTTAGTGATTATTATTATTCATTTTAAATTTACAATTACATACTAAATTCAGTCACTTAATTATAATTTAGACTTTATGTACAACCCCATTCAATTTTGTAACGTAGAAAGAAAGAATTGACGTAATTTCAAGTAACATAAATTAAGCCCAAGATCAGTCGTCCTTTTCACTATACTTGCATAACTTTAGAGTTTCTTTTTCTACCCAAAAAAAAGGTATACCTTGTTCCTGAAACACTTGTTCACCATCATCCAGTTCAATGTATTACGTGTATAGCTAGTTTTTCTCAATATGATTCAACCTTTGTCATATTTGAGCTTAAAACGCCCCGTGAGCAGTATACTCAATGTCGTGCTGGAAACATGGGTACAAACACTTCCCAAAATGTTAATTTCGCTGTTGATGTTGAGAATTGTCCTGTCAATCATACAAGTGTATTACCTTGAGGAGTCCAGACTCGAAGGAGGCGATCATAAAACGAGCACGTAGCTATCACCGCCTTCTTTTCTCCAACAACTGATGGACCGCCTCTCTGCCAATCAGCTCCATACGCAAGCGAGCCATGTTTGTTATACGTTTCCATAACTTGGACCTGATCCCCTCCAAATCTGACAATTGCAAATCCATTGTGCATACAGGCTGTTAGCACCAGTCCTGGTACGACGGGATGGTGCTTAATTCTCCAAACTCCTCCACCTAGACCGATAGAAGACTCATTTACAGGCTTTGAAGCCGATCTAACATCCCATATCCTCAGGTATTCATCATAGCTACCGGTCAACAGAGTGTGAGAATCACTAGGGCTTTTCGCGATGCAGCAAATGCCCATCTTGTGAGCTTTTGAGTTTTGGAATACCAAGTTAGATGGGTTGTCACGCAAATCCCAACAACTAAACTTGCAGTCGTCTGAGCCCGTGTACACCAGCATCGGTTGTTGAATATCGAAAGAAGCAGCCCAGAGCTCGAAGTCGTGTGCTTTCCATTCTTGTAATATGTTTAGACGGGACTGGTCTAGTGAGACTATCGAAACAGATCCATCGGAAAGGCCAACAGCCATGGTAGTGGCAGATGGATTCCAATCAATGCACAAGCACATGGAAGAACTGATGCTTTCGCTACAAACTTCATTTAGAAGATTCCCTTGCAATTCTGAACCATCCAAACCAAGACTATGTTGTAAACCGTAAATCCTAAGATAACCATCAGCATCAGCTTGAGCAAGTAATGGTAACCGGCACTCCTGGGAGAGCCTTGGGCTCCACTTTATATCAAATATACCAGCTGTTTCCACTTTTTGAATCAACTCAAGCAGGCCAGCATCAGCATCAACATTAAATAGTGAAATGCTACCTGATCGCCTGGGCTGATTCCCCTCTTGAAGCACATAAGTGGAGGCTGCAAGCACATTGGAGCAAAGGTCATGGGGACAAAACTCCACAGCATCTGCATTTCCCTCCAAGATGTAATGCCCTAAATCCATGTAGCTACCTGAATCGGAATTGAAACAAGTGTAATTAACAAAAGATTTAAAACCGATGTATCTTACCTGAATGTGAATGAGCCAAATGTAAGTAACCATGTTTAAGATTGTCATAGCTAAAACAGAAGAATTAGAATTCAATAATTAAGGAACCAAAGACTTTAGCAGACACTTAAACCGGTGTAGTATGAACTAGCCTAATTCCATGTGCCGGATACTAGTTTGATAAATTTAACTAGAAAGAATATAAAGTTTGTCACTGTGAAGATTCTATCATCTGGTATGATGTAGTACAAGATTTAAACAGCAAAATCTCAAGTAACACATGAAAATATTACATTTTCAAAGTTCTCTGATCACACAAGATAGTTAATGAGTTTTGGTGAAGTAGGTCACATTTTACCCTGCTAGATCAAGTTTAAGATGTAAGGGAGACACCTAGACATTAGTGAAAACTAGACAATACAAAATACTGGCCCATGTAAACAAATGCAGGCATGGGGAATGTACCATGCAAAGTTTCTGATCTGCAACTAGAATACTAGATGTTTGAAGAGTTGTAACCAGTATTTTCATGTGTGAACTTATATCATAGATTGCCAAAATGGCCCATACTACCTTTCTCATCAACCAAGTCCCCTCATGAGCTAAAGGATAAAAATTCTAAAAGCTTGAATCACTCTTATACTATAGTTCATCGTATCATCCTTAGTAATACCAGCAAATAAAAAGCCCACCAACACAACTGAAAATCAATTACAATTTATTGATCTCCAATATGACTGAATCAGCCAATATTCAAAATAAACACCAATTTGGTCCCATAACTTTACACAATTTCTATTTTTATCCAATAACTCATCCATTGGTATAAAGAGAGTCCCATAAGTACTAATTCATGCCAAAATGGTCCTAAAGACGATTTTGGTCTCCTAATTACATTTGTTGTTGACATGGCCTGAATAATTATACAAATGTCCAACCATATATCAATATATTTTATGAGTAGGCATCATGCCAGCGAAATCCTCCCTCCAAAACCACCAATATTCCAGATATGCTTTTGTAAAAATAAGGTCAAATCTTATCTCTAATCATTTCCATGGGGGTATAAATAATAACAATATTAACAATAATCCAATCACAACTAAACCCTTGGTACAAAAGAATCAAGCAATTGAGCTATGCCTCAAATCAAGATTGCAATTTGCAACAACCTTCAAGAATGATCCATGACAATATGCACAATTTTTCTAACCAAAACAAAAATTGGGGATTCAATTACAACTGCCCAACAGAAACCACAAAAGAAACAGAAAACTACAAACCCCACACTCGCACACTGTCTCAAGAGAAATTACCTGATTTATAGAGCAATCTCAAACAAGAAACGAACAAAGTTGAGAGGGGTGCTCAGGCTAGCACGACGTCAGCCGCGCAGGTGGCGGATGTGTGACAGAGATGGAGGGCAACGCAAGGTGGTAAACATAAAATTTGAAAACCCACCTTACACACCCAGAGTTATCAAATTTTATGTGGTCGAATTCAATATTTTTTGGGATAAAATTTACTCGGTCGTTTTTCTTTTATTTGTCACCGCAAGGTTGGTGATGTGTCTTATCAAATGCGATGACAAATAAAAAAAATCGAATGGAGTAATATTTTATAATTTCTATTTAAATATTTGTTAAATTGTATCTTCATTGATTTTATTAGGTAAGATTTCATATTTTATATTAATTTTAAAAAATAATTGACTAATTCAAAAGAGAGAACAGGAGTATTACTTAAACAAGAGAAAAATACTTCATAAAAATAGGAAAAAATAAGAAAAAGTAACAGGACATAATGTCCCTGCATTAATTCCAGGGGCACAGTTTCCTGCACTTCACTCGTGAGTGCACTGCTCACGGATGTAGCATCCACTAAACCCAAAAGGACCTATGTTATGAATATAAAAAGGAAAATGCTTATTATATACAAAAGGAAAATTTTAAATAAGAAATTATGAAAGTATAACTGCAAGTTTTATGGTAATATTATTTCTTTGAACCCAAGTGGATCATGTCAGTTATGGAAAAGCACAAAAAGTAAAATGAGTTATGAAGATCCAGTTCGGTTTTCAGGTACAGATTCTAGACCCCATAATCTCATCCCAATTCTTTTATGTTTTAATCAAAGATTATGTTTAATCCGGAAGTAATTAAGCACCTCACATAATATAACCATGAAAACTATCACCTGCTAAGGTATTTCCGAAATTAATATATTATTTAACAAAATCATTTCCAAATTAAATTATTCATAAACGGCAATGATCAAATATTGTTAATAATTGATTAAACTTAATAAAAATAACCTAAATATACAGAAAATGTTTTTCATTATGTGGTTATTTTTGTACTCGATTCTAAACTTCCCGAAATAAATTTTATGCTGATCCAAACATTTAATATAATTCTGTCACTATAAATCATAATTTGCACTATATTGTTAATTTTTGTTATATATATAATGTGTTTATGTGTTACATAACATAAATCTTGAAAATGCTGAACATGAAGCATTATTCCCCGAATTATGCGATAGCTACTACAATAAATTACAATTTGTATTATATTACTAATTATTTGTGATTTTGTGTTATGTGTTATACAGCTTAATCTTGCATAAATATCGAACAAGAGACGTCATCATCCAAATTATACCAAAGGTATCACAATAAATTACTACTTGTATTATGTTGCTAACTTTTTGCGATACATAAGTTGATTTATGTGTTACACACCATCACACTTCATATATTCTTTTGGTCTCCCAAACAAAGATCGACACACAAAACCCCATTCCAAAAGTACAAAGAAAACAGGAGATGTAACACACCTATCCTCTCACAAACAATCCCTTTCCATGAACAACATGGCTCACCTATCTCTTACATGAACAATCTTTCATTAAGTGATGAGTGTTAAAAAATGAGCTCCTTCCCTGTTGCTAATTAAAAACCAAGTATGCATTGGCATCATATAAATTGATGCAGCTTTTAAGAAAGAGAAAATATATGGGGTGTTTGGTTGCATTTTTACTACTTTTTTTTTATTTCAGGTTGTCCATAAATAATACTTCTCTTTCACACGCTATTTTTTCAACTTTATTTTTTCTTTCTTATTATTATCACAATTCATTTTTCTCTTATACACACTAAAGTCAAACAAACACGTCTAGGCTAAAACTACAAACACAGGCCAATTAATCAATGAAGTGATGGTTTAGTAGCTCCGTGGATTTCTGCAATTAGACCAACGTAATCCCATGAACTCTTGAAGCATTTCGTTCCAACATTACACTCCTTAGCCTCTCAGAATCTACAAATCGACCCACAGTAGAAAGGATGTTGGACAACAACACATAGTCACCACCGTATCTTTTCTCCATCCCCATGATTTTGGTCGTGATTCTCTCCCCCATCTCGACATTGCCATGGTAACTACAAGCGCCTAATAGAGTCCTCCATATCACAACATTGACAAGTTCCATAGGTACGTTTGACGCCATTCGTTCCGCTTCTTCTAACCTCCCAGCCCTCCCTAACATATCTATTAATGTCCCGTGATGCTTAACGTTAGGTTCAATCCCATACTTCTCGACCATCTTTCTGTAAAACTCGAGCCCCTCGTCCACCAAACCACCGTGACTGCAAGCACTCAGCACGCTCAAAAAGGTAATCTCATTTGGCTTCACGCCCGCATTTTCCATTCTTTTATAACAATCAAAAGACTCTTTAGCCATGCCATGCATTGCAAATCCAGAAATGATCGATGTCCACGTAACCAAGTTCCTCCTTGCTCCCTCCACATCCTCGAAAACTCTCCTCGCATTTTCAATGCTTCCGCATTTCGCGTACGTGTCGATGAGGCAATTCACAATGCGAATATCTGACGCATTGAACCCACTCTTCTCTCCATACCCGTGAATCGTTTGACAAAACTCGAGACACCCGGTGTTCCAAATTGCCGGAAAAATCGCCAGCAAAGACACTCCCGTGGGCTCAATCCCTTCATCCACAACCATTTCTCGAAACAATGACAATGCCTCGTAACACCGGTTCGCTCGGGTGTATCCGTCGATGAGCCCCGTCCACGAAACCACATTCCTCTCTGGCATCGCCTCAAAAACCACCCTCGCAGATTCAACATCTCCCCACTTCACAAAACCGGTCACCAAAACATTCCAAGTCACCAAACTTCTCTCAGACATTTCATCAAACACCTTCTTGGCATCAACCAAGCACCCGCAATCAGCATACATATTCACCAATGCAGTTTGAACATGGACATGACAATCGAACCCTGCTTTACAACTCAATCCATGGAGCTGATTTCCAACACGAACTTGCCCCATATTACCACAGGCTTTAATTGAATAAGAATATGTAAAGCTGTCCAAGGCAATTGGGGAATTACCACAGTAAAAATCGTAACCCTTGAGAAGTTTTAAGACAAGAATGGCTTCAGTAGGAAATGCAGACAGCGCGTAATGCTTCAGCACGGAATTCCAAAGCACGAGTGCTCCATTGTAATTTCCAGCATTGGAAACTATGAAGTGAGAATGGATCTGCTGAATGCCGTGGCGGGAATGCTTGTTTTTGTGGAGCAGTGAGAGGAGGCGGCAGTAGTGGTATTTAGTACCAGACATGGGCTTCACATTATTAATTCTGCTGCAAAATCAAATAACATGTCTGCTGGTCAGATATCACTTTTCCAGATGCCCAAATGGTGCATTGGTGCTGCGGCTGGTGTAGCCTCCCCATCGACGAATGGAATATGGAGTTGGAGCTGGACAGTACCAGGTCAGGCTTTTTAGGTTAAATGCCTGGTATTAAGCCCATATTACTGTATTGAAAAGTAAGGCTCCGTTTGGTAACAGTGTTTGAAACACTAAAAGCTCTTTAAAAACTAAAAACATCAAAACTAAAAGCCAAACACTAAAGTTTCCTTCTAAACGCTGGGGAGAGAGACCTTTTAGCTTTTCAAAAGTTAACCTCACTAAGATGCTTCAAAAGCTAACCTCTTAACACTAATTCCAAACTCTAATGGCTGAAGTTGTTACCACATGGAGCCTAAATCGAACCGGCCGGTTCAACCGATTTAACCGGGAACTGTCCATTAGTCCGGTTCAAATATACCGCACCAATGGATTTCCTTTCCCAATTACATTCATTAGTCTAGTCTTTTGAAATCCACAAAGAAATAATTAATGTCGTCCAGTTTAAGTACCTTTTTTGGTAATTGCAGTGTATATTACTTTAAATTGTCGTAGTATGATTTTAATAAGTTATTTTGATTACCAAAAATTAATTCTCTAACTTATTAAATACATACTTATTTTTTAAAAGTCACATGAACTAATTAAATGTTAGTATGTACCTTTTTTTGGTCTTGACTGGATAACATTAGGTCTTTTTGAAACCCAAGACTTCGAGGTACTGGTAAGCACTAAGTGGGTAGGCCTGCAGTTTTATTTTTTATTTTTTTGCAGCTCAAACCCAAGAACAGAAGACCTTATTTAAAAGGCTCAAGTCTCATAACACTTAAGCCAATTGTTGTTGGTATGTTAGAATGTACTTTAACATCATGCATAGTAAGATTTTATATTTCAAAAAAATAAAAATTGCATTTAAATATTACTCCTACTTAAACTTTTATTTATCAGTATTTTGCTTATTTATTTTAAAATTTGAATATACAGTAGTTTTTATAAAATTATTAATTACTTATCATATGGCCTATGTTAATTGATATATAAATTAATTATATGGATTTTGTTTACAATTAACTTTAATATAGTTATGTTTATATCTATATATATACATACATACATACATACTAGGACAAACGCCCATAGCTTAGCTTCCACCACTAGTCCAGTACAGAAAGGGGCATAGTTGCAAAAGGTGAATGGTATCGTGTGGTGTGGTGTGGTGTGTGGTGTGCAGCATATCAAAGCATGTCTTGTACTATATTATATAGCATTCATATCCCTGGTTCCATAATTGTTTGCATGTTTATTTTAAATGAGCATTCTCAAACTAAGACATGAACAAACTTATTTTTTAACAAATTGAACCTATACTATCATTTGTTGTCCATAAATAATGGTATGAACACAATCACATACATTTGAGCTGCTTAAAAACCCAATTAAACCGAGCATTAGATAGAGGATTCATTTGATTTGTTATGCATCATATTCTATTTAGTGCTTAGGAAATGTGATTACAGAGTATGATGAGAAAAGCTTG
>MAYD01389710.1:0-23381 GCA_001909325.1 Ruellia speciosa
GAGGTCGGGGGTTCGAGCCCAGCTGGTCCCCTTCTATGCGTATATCGAATACGGGCGAGGAACACAAAGTTCCTCGCCCGTGCCAAATTTCGTCGCCCGGGTCCTCGCCCAGTTCCTCGGCTTCTACCGCTTTTTCTTGCAGTTCCTCGGCTTCTACCGCTTTTTCTTGTAGTGAGACTTGAGCCAATCTCAAAACTCATACACTCAACACTAAACCATATATACTATTACATTTTATACCTTCTATATATTTTTGTCATCTTTATACTTACAAAACAACTATTTTACTAACATTTTAATAATACTTTTTAAAATTCAAATATCAATCCAATAAAAACATGTGGGGCTGAATGCAAACTTTTAAGAGTTCAGGGATTGGACACAAAAATTTAAAATATTTGGGAATGTACAAAAGTTTGAAACATTATAGGGTAAAGTCACAACCGTTATCTATCTATTCTATACACTCCTATTAAGTTTAAAATCTCTAAAATAGTCATCATTTATTCTATCACACTATTTAAGCATCCAAATTTTAAAAAGTTCATTGATTAAGGAAAGAATGAACCCATAACTTTTTATTCTTAATATTCATTCTTAACTACTAAATTATTAATCACATGCCCCAATAAAGTGAAAATCTAGTGGTAAAGTCAAAACGTTGGTACTAAAAGAATCTCATGTTCGAATTTTCCCTCAATCGGTATATTAACAACTTTGTACTTTGTTCCAAAATTAAGTAATTGGATTTTATTTATATTGAATGAAAAGTAACATTAAATATTTTATAGAAAATAAAAAATACGGCCCTTGATCTAGTGTAAAGTTAAGTGATTTAATTTTTACTTATTATTTCTAAATCAAAAATAATTTCAAATATTTTTTAAAAAATTAAAACTAATTTTAATGACTTAGACTCAACCACTTATTAATTCATATTTCAAACTTCACATCCAAACACCAATTTATTTACTACTCTCTCTATCTACTTCATCCGTTTAAAAAAAAATGCAACGTTTCTAGCGGACACGTTTGTCGATACAGAACTTTAACTATTAATGTCGTTAATTATCAATAGGTAAAAAATATATAAAGTTGATATTTTAAAAATACTCATTAAGACGAATCTAACAAGACCCCACATGACTATTTTTTTTTAAAGTATAAGTTACAAATGATATCAAACTAAAATATGTGAATAGTACTTACTATGCAAACGTTGCATTTTTTAAAAAACGGAGGAAGTATATTACATGTCCATTTTCACTTTTCATAAGAAATTTTATAAAATTCCTTTCCTACACCTATTATTGAAGTAAAAAGTAATTATTTTAGCAATTAAATGCTCTTTTTTATATATTTACTTAAGGGCATTTTAAACATATTATTTAAAAATTTTACTATATTAAGAAAATAAATAAATAATTTTAGACTTAAAAAGGAATAATGACATGTAAAATGGTGACGGAGGGAGTAATTATTATCACCTCGGGCCCACCATTTTGTAGTTGCAATAAATTAATAGTAAAGGACAAATCAACCATGCATTTCCCCGAAACCATACTAAGTCTGAGTCAACCCACCCAATCTTGTCACTCTTTCTTCCCGCTATAAAAGCCCAATCCGTGTCCCCTCCTCCTCTCCAGTTCTCACCCCTCCAGTGACTCCAGTTCCTCCATTTCGAATCAATTCTCAACAGGGAACTTCCGCTTAGCCCAGATCCCACAGCCCATTGGCCCCAGCCACAAGCCACCACCCACTACCCACCTTCAATTTATTTCAGAGATCCCCAAACTGCTCACACTTCCATGGAAGTTAACAATCGCACCAAGAAGCAGAAGCACGACGACGCCACCCCCACCGCACCCACCAGCATGATCAAAGGTACCGTCCTTCTCGTTAGGAAGAACGTGCTAGGAGTCAGAAACCCCGTCTCCTCCGTCGTCGATCGAGTCGACGAAATTCTCGGGAAGCAGATTGAGCTTCAGCTGATTAGCACCAGCACCAGCACCAGCAGCAGTGTTGGCATTGGCCAAGATTCTGGTGCGTGTATTTTATTGTCTCGGTTAATTAATTTTGGATTGAGCTTTGATCATTGATCAGCTCGTTTCGAGGCCATCTAGACCGTTAGATTAGCACAATCTGTACGGATAGATGGCGCCTCAACAAGGGTGCAACTTTTCTTGTGGAGGTTTCTCCTTATTGAAAATTTGATCAATTTGCAGTTATTATGGAAATTTTGTTGTTTATCTGCTAAATTTCTGCCTAAGCAAAGCTGGAACGTGTAAAAGAATGAATTTTTGTTTACAGGAGAAGCTCACAAAGGGGAGCCTGGGAAGAAAGGGCACCTGGAAGGCTGGATAAAAAAAGTCACTCCAGTGAAAGCAGACGACACAGCATACGATGTTAAGTTCGAGTGGAGCGAGGAGATGGGCCATCCGGGGGCCTTCACCATAGCAAATTATCATCACTCAGAATTCTACCTCAAGACTCTGACACTCGAAGATGTTCCTGGCCATGGTCGTGTCCATTTCATCTGCAATTCTTGGATTTACCCTGCTGAACACTACAAGAAGGAACGCATCTTTTTTGCTAATCAGGTATTCGATTGTTTTCTTCCCTGTAGTAGTGTACATGAGAAAGATTATAACAGAAAACGAGATGGAAAACCATGGATTGGTTTCTCAATATCTCAGAAAGCTTTAAAAGTAATGTAGAATGGACAAATAATTTGTGTATACATGTGGGTGCTAATGGAAAGTAACTTTATGCTATAGACATACCTTCCCTCCGAAACGCCAGCAGCACTACTCAGGTACAGACAAGAAGAATTGGAGAACCTCAGAGGAAACGGGACTGGAAAGCTCGAGGAATGGGATAGAGTCTATGACTATGATATCTACAATGATTTGGGTGATCCTGACAAGGGTCCAGAGCATGTGCGCCAGATTCTTGGGGGTTCAACTGAGTTTCCATACCCTCGTAGAGGAAGAACTGGTCGACCTCCAGCTTCATCAGGTAAGATGCTTACTGAGATATTACAAGTACAATAAGCATTCTTTGGTTGATTTGATGCTATGATTTATAAATCTGTATCAACATTGTATGATGAAATATTGGTAGATCCGAAAAGTGAAAGCAGGATACCGCTGTATGATAGCTTGAGCATCTATGTTCCAAGGGATGAAAGGTTCAGTCAGCTGAAGATGTCGGATTTTGTAGCATATGCACTGAAGTCAATCTTTCAGTTTCTGGCCCCTGAGTTTGAGGCCCTGTTCGACAAAACTCCTACTGAGTTCGATTCATTTGAGGATGTGTTAAAGCTCTATGAAACTGGAGTCGAGGTATCAAACAAGTCATTGTTACAGAAAATCAGAGATCACATCCCCTTTGAGATGATAAAGGAGCTACTCCGATCAGATGGTGAAAAGCACTTCAATTTTCCACTGCCACAGGTCATCAAAGGTAGAGCAACAAAAAACCTATCTCGGTATTATGCAGAATTGAGAATAATTTGGCAGGTATATAATAGATATTGTACCGGGTGGTGATGTCTCACTATCTTCTTTTTTCCAAATTGATAAAGCAGAGGATAAAACTGCTTGGAGATCCGATGAAGAATTTGCAAGAGAGATGGTGGCTGGACTCAATCCTGTTGTCATCCGTCGCCTTCAAGTAAAGTTTTCCTGTAATTTGTTATTAGCTTTTTGGTTCCTATGGTTCAGAATAATCAGTTGTGAAACTACTGAGCCTGAGAAAGAAGAGAAACAAAAACTACATAACTATAGCATCGATAACTTTCAAATCCTTGTGCTTCTAAATTGAAACATTCATGCAAACATAAATATTTAGAAGCACAAAAGTTGACGCTTTTATTCTTTTACAGGAGTTCCCTCCAACAAGCAAGCTAGATCCAAAGCTATACGGAAACCAATGCAGCACAATCACGGAAGAGCATATAGAAAATGGCCTAGATGGGTTGACTATAACCGAGGTAAAATGATTATAAGTTATGTCTTCTTACAACAACATGATTATGTAGTTATGATGCTTAGAAATCATACTTCTACAATTTATAACTGAGAGGCTATGTCATCATATAGGCAATCGAGAACAATAGGTTATACATATTAGACCATCACGACAGTTGGATGCCCTACCTGAGAAATATAAATACTACAGCAGCAAAGACTTACGCAACAAGAACAATTATCTTCTTGAAAGAAGATGGGACGCTGAAGCCATTGGCAATTGAATTAAGTTTGCCACATCCAGATGGGGACCATCATGGACCAGTCAGTATGGTGTGCACTCCAGCAGAAGATGGAGCCGAAGGGACAATCTGGCAGTTGGCAAAGGCATACGTCAACGTCAATGACTCTGGCTATCATCAACTCATTTGTCACTGGTAAAAGTGTTTAAAGATATTAAACATCAAGCATAAATAATCATTTCTTTTTTGCTTGGTCCTGAACTTCCATAAATTTTTCGTTCCAGGTTAAATACTCATGCATCGATTGAGCCATTCATAATCGCTACAAACAGGCAGCTGAGTGTACTTCACCCCATACACAAGCTATTACAACCTCATTTCAGAGATACGATGCATATAAATGCACTGGGTCGACAAACACTTATAAATGCTGGAGGGTTCCTTGAGATCACTGTTTTTCCTGGGAAATATTCCCTGGAAATGTCGTCTACAATGTACAGGAACTGGGTTTTCCCCGAGCAGTCACTCCCTGGAGATCTCATCAAGAGGTACCTTTATATTCTAGAATTGTATACTTATAGCCAATAGTTGATAAGAGCACATGGAATAACACAAGATACCCTAGCATAAACACCAACCTAAAAACTTGTGAATGCATGAATTCCTAGATCAATAAAAAGCACTGAAGATGACATTTTTCTACCTTGTTTAGAGGGGTGGCAGTTGAAGACTCCAGCTCCCCACACGGCGTTCGTTTACTAATTGAGGACTACCCATACGCTGTTGATGGACTCGAGGTCTGGGGAGCAATCAAAGCATGGGTTCAGGACTACTGCACCATTTACTACAAAACTAATGAAATGGTACAGAACGATGTTGAGCTTCAAATATGGTGGACAGAACTACGAGAGAAGGGGCATGCTGACAAGAAAGATGAGCCCTGGTGGCCAAAGATGCAGACAAGAGAAGATTTGATCGAGTCCTGCACTACCATCATATGGGTGGCATCCGCCCTTCATGCGGCAGTGAATTTTGGGCAGTACCCTTACGGAGGCTACCTGCCAAACCGTCCATCTACAAGCAGAAGACTCATCCCAGAGAAGGGCACTGATGACTACGAAGAACTCAAAACAAATCCTGAAAAGGCTTACTTGAAAACCATTACTTCCCAGATGCAAAGCATTCTTGGCATTTCCCTGGTCGAAATATTATCCAGGCATTCTTCTGATGAGCTTTTTCTTGGACAGAGGGACACCCCTGAGTGGACCGCACATGAAGAGGCCCTGAAAGCATTTGAGAAATTTGGAGACAGGCTGTCAGAAGTAGAGAAAAGAATCAACAGTATGAACAATGAGAAGAGATGGAAGAACAGGTATGGGCCAGTGAAGATGCCTTACACCTTGCTGTATCCCAGCAGTGCTTTTGGACTTACAGGCAGGGGAATTCCGAATAGCATTTCGATATAGATATTCTATAAGTATTCACTGGTAGTTTATTTGCTTTAAGTTATTATTGTTTCAACTGAGGCTTGTTAGGATGTTAAAATAAGATCATATGCACTGGTAGTTTATTTGCTTTAAGTTATTATTGGTTCAACTGAGGCTTGTTAGGATGCTAAAATAAGATCATATGTACGTCCTCTCAAACATTTTACTCCAATGCTGTAAGGGGAAGTAGCCACCGTTGTTATGTTTTTTGTAAAGCAATAAATTCATTTGGAACCCTAGTGTTGCATGAGTTAATAAACAACCTTGATGGACTGCTTTTCCACACTAACTGTTACGAGCCAAGTAGTGAGAATTGAAGTATACTATGGTAAAGTAGATTCTGTGATTGATATTTTCTGCGATATGATTCTCTTTGTTGGATATTAAAGCATTCATGCCAGAAATAATTTCTCAACGCCATCACTTCAATTAAAAGGACAATGTGGTGCATGTAGAATATGATTCACCGAGGAAGAACCTTGAAGCCTATGTGCATAAGATTCATGGATGATCAATGACTTTGCAACCTTGTATGCAGTTATTATTGTCAAAAATAAAACGATTCCAAACCATAAGAAAGGAAAATAACAACAATTGGAAGAAATGATTAGTAACTAAAAGGGAAATGGAGTCTCAGTCTCAAACCAACTCGTTGAGGAAACCCAACCCAAAATTAGTGGAGATATTATAATAAAATAGAACACTGTATTGGATTTAACTATGCTTGCTAACAAGAATCATTAAATCAATAGTTGTAATTTCACAATTAGAAAAAGACCAATAATAAATCCAACAGGTCAATGTCAACGGAATAAAGGCCTAGTCAACTGAAAATAGCGAAAATAATTTCCATAGTTCCTTGTGAATAGCAGGCGTCCGCCAGAAGGAACCCTTGTACTTTGTATGCATGCCTAAATAAGAATGGCATAATCCTACTGGCTCTCCGGCCTCCTTTCTTTGTCAGCGAACTTCCTCAAAGAAGTTTGTGCAAGGTCGGGCATGGGGGTCACATTTAATGAAAAGTATCCAGGTCACCAGGTGCTATGACTAGGACGTTTAAGAAGTTCAGATGCCCCCAAGAATTTTAAATAACAAATTAAGAATGACTATAAAATTGCTGAACATTTTAATTGTTTTCCTCAAATCCCTGCTCTACTTCCACAACATTTAATTCTTTCATGAGTTGCGAAGGATTAAGGGCCATCCTTCAAGTTTGATTTTATTCCACATTGTCATAATTATGCTAACGCATTTGGTAACCAATTGCTTTCAAGTATATGTACTGACTTTTTATGAACCTACAGGTTTTCGCTCAAGCGGCATTTACTTTTGTACTGACCTCTACAAGCTCTGAAGTTTTCAATGCATGTCAACCAACACCCAGGATCTTATTGACAAGCATGCATAGATGTACCATGTTTCCAACAGATCGATCTTTACAAGTTTAATTTCTGCAACTGTCCATTACTGGATTTCAATAACAGAATAGAGTGAGACAACAAATTTTGATAAAACTTATGAGATGGTATATATCCACTTCATGAGTGATTGCTATGACAAACAAACAAATAAAGCAACCCGTTGTACCTTCAGTGGCTCTCCCTCTTCCTGAGGAAGGTTTTCTCTGCTGTATCCAAAAATCTTGTACACCTCTTAAGTGTGCTTGCAACAATCCTCCCTTTTAGCAGACAAATATATAGGCAAACATTATTATCAAAGGTTCGTTGATTTCACCATATCCCATCCCACGATCAGAGCTCATAGTTCCCACCCTCAATCCATTTCAGGGCGAACATACCTGCTCCATTATGTGATTGGAAAAAAGTTAAAATTTTTAAAACAAAAATTCCTGGATAAGGCCCTAGGGTAAGTGTGTCTTGTATCTTGCAAATGGAGACATGTAGATCTTGCTTGGGAACTACATGCAGGAATTGCTGAAGCTTTGCTGTAGGAAGATTGCATCAGGAAACAATCAATGCTCTTGATGTCACCTTTCTTCACTTCCATATAATTATTTTTTTTAATATTAAAGTAGATAAAAATTACATGGCAAATCGATTCCACTCAGTAGATACAAATTAAGAGAGAACAACATCCAAACCTGAAGTCCTGATCATTTTGTTAACATCAACCGTTGTGCATCATCTCTTTTGGTGGAGATTAAGGCACCAAAACAAATGTCTATCATTCTGGAATGCCTTCGAGCTCCAAAACTAAAACAAAGTCCATCTCCCAAGTGCTGCCATCTTCACTTTTTCCATATGGAATGGAACACGCACATTAAACACTACAACAACAGGGCAAGTGGCAAAGGGTTTAGTGTCAACATTGTCAATATGTAAAATATTGGAGTAATGGAGTTACAACCATATGACCTTGTTTTTTAAGAAAATATATGTGATCAAAGTTTAATAAAATATGAGTGTATGGGTAATTGGGAATAAATTACTAAACATGACAGTGTAGAGCAAATATTCTAAGTGTGAAGGACAAGATACGAAGCTCACTTAACATTAATCAGATTTAGTTTTCATGCAGTTGAATTTGTGCCAGTTGGGACATGTAAATTGTGGAGTCTCTTTCTTAGTGAAAGGCTGCCAAGTGTTAATGATAAATTTTGATATAATCTCAAAGGGTCCCCATAAAATACAATATGGTGCATATACAAGATGATTAGGTTTCCAAAAATGAGATTGGTACAGTTGGAAATGGAGAAAAGATGAGGGGATAATAAGTTTATACCTCTCTAAATGATGATACCCATCAATGTTCCATCTGCATAATCTAAAATTTCCTTACTCTTGGTCCACTAACAAATGAATTACAGATAAACAAATTGGAAACATGACAACAAATCACAAGTATTTGCAGAACAATGTCATACCAAGCCATCAACTTTATCTGGTGAGGTGCAAGTCAATTGAATTGACCACCAAACAAGCAGCTCTCTCATCGTCAAAGAGAATGGCATGCAGATGCCAAAAAATTTGTCCAGAGGTTTGCCATTCAAATTTATAGTATGGATGGCTGTCAAGCCTTCAAGTACTCAGACCCTTATAAAGATCTTTGATCTGTATATTCAGGTGACTCAATATGCTATAAATGAGATTCCTCTCTGGGTGAGAATAATCTCCGGCCACAAATACAACTTTCCTCTTTCCGACTTCAATCCAACTACAACCAGCAGGCTTTTTCAGGTCTCTTATCTTCATCAGCCTCCTCATCTCCAATACCTCGTCCCATCTAGCATCTGCAGCATATAGATTTGATAGAACTACGTAATTTCCAATGTCACTACTTTCAACTTTTAAAAGTTGTTCAGCCACAATATGACCCATATCCACATCGTTATGGGTTTTGCAGGCACCAAGCAGCGTACCCCAAATATTGGCATTAGCTGCAACAGGCATTTGGTTTAGAAAGGAAAACGCTTCGCTTATGCGACCTCCCCGACCTAGGAGGTCCACCACACAAGCATACTGCTCCATGCTAGGTTTCATATGATGCACCTGTTCTATTGAATTAAAAATCATCAGCCCTTCATTAATAAGACCAGCATGACGGCAAGCGGATAAGACAGCGGTTACTACAACAAGATCTGGTTTGGTTCCACACTTAAGCATATAATTAAAGACCCTCATAGCTTCTTTGCCCATTCCATGCATTGCAAATCCTCCAACCATCGCTGTGAACAGAACAAGATCTTTCTGAGGAGTCGAATGATAGATCTTGTATGCACAATTTATGCTTCCACATTTAGAATATGAATCCAGAAGAGCCGCAATTAAATGAGCATCCTCAAAACAAGCCCTAACTATACATCCATGACACTGCCTCAGCAAATGAACTGAAGCCATTTGAGCACAAACAGTGAGGATACTCATAATGGTCATGGCATCAGGTCTGATCCCATGATATTGCAACTCATGAAACAAATCAATAGCTTCAATAGGATACTCATTTTGAGCATAACCCCGTACCATCAGGTTCCAGGTAGTGAGATCCCTCTCTGACATCTTCTGGAATATCATATTTGCATCAACATGTGAACCGTGGGTAAAATATCCTGATATCATTGAATTGCATGTAACCACATTCCTCTTTTCTGATAAACTCTCAAACATTTTTTCAGCGTACTCCAAATTTCCACATTTAGCATATGCATCAAGCAATGCATTTCCAAGAGTGGGTTCAACATAGCTATGTAAAATACCAGATCTCAGGGCAAATCCATGAGTTTCTTTAACATTCCCTGTTCTGGAAAGAGTGGCACAGAACTGCACCACAGTTAAGATAGTAACGGCATCAGGTTTTACTTTATCAGCAAACATCCAATGTAAAAGATCAACAAACTGAGTATCTAGTTTATTTATTCCAAATGCATCAAGCATAGTATTCCATGAAATCAAATCTTTCTGAGGAAGAAGTAAAAATGTAGAAAATGCAGCCTCTATGCAGCAACATTTTGCATAAAAGTTAATCAGGGCATTTCCAACAGATGTGTCCTCATATAGAGCAGGGTGCCGCAAAACATACCCATGCATCTCCCTTCCCACTGACAAATCACGTAACTGTGCACAAACAGGAAGGATGCTGATCATGGTGACAGAATCTGGACCAATCATGCTTTTATGAATTAATTCACGAAAAGTGTCCAATGCTCCCAACCATTGACCATTAGAAGAATACCCAGCAATAATAGAATTCCAGGAAACCAAGTCTTTGTATCTCATCCGTTCGAACAATCGTTCTGCTTCTCTTAGTCTCCCAGTTCTCAAATATAAGCTCAGAAGAGCATTGATGACACTAATTTCTCCTTCCAGCTCAGCACGATGCAACACATAACAATGTATCTCTTTCCCCAACATGTAACCAACCATATTTCCCAATGCAGCACACACAGGCAGAATATTTGCAATGGTAGCATAATTAGGAATTACCAACCTTTTAATCATCTCACAGAACAGTTGAAATGCATCTTCCATGAGTTTATTCTCAGCTAAACCTGCAATTGTTGCATTATATGAGACAACATCTTTGTCAGCAATCCCATGGAAAACAGCAGATGCATCTAAAACACGTCCACATTTTGCATACATCGACACTAAAGCATTCCCTACCAGTGTTTGAGACTCCATTCCAGACTTCATTGCATATGCATGCATACTCAGTCCAGCACCCCGCACACCACTGCGTGAGTACACAGGAAGAACAATAGCAAGCGTAACAGGGCTTGGTTTAGGATCCTTAGAAGCATGGAGGCTATTAAACAGCCGCATTACCTGATCATCATGACCCCTCGAACTAGCATACCCCGACAAAAGAATGTTCCAAGTGACGGTATCATGATCATTAATTTCATCAAACAGTTTGAGGCAATCATCAAGTGCTCTGCATTTAGCATACATGTTGAGCAAAGCTTTTAACACGAACGTGCATGAGCTGTGTCCTTGTTTAATAACATGAGTGTGCAAAGATTTCCCTAAATTTGCATCTAAAATTAGGGCACACGATTTAAGAGCATCAGCAAAGACTTGATAACTGGATTTGTAACTAGCCAGACAATGTAACTTTTGAAATACAAGGGAAAGAACTTCGCTCATTGTAGATATGGACATGAAAGGCTAGCTCCTGAGAGCTAAGGCAAGAACTTTTGCCCCGCCTACGTACACCTGGTTCTGCAGCCAAAAAACTAACAATCACAACAGAGGGGTGAATGCATTGTGAGGATTCCTAACTAATTATATATATTCAAGAGCAAATTGCAAATATTAACTTGAACTTCACACACATTTGTAGTCCTGAACTTTGTTTTGTAAGCCTAAAGTAAACTCTGTCATTATAGGTCCTCCATGCTCGAATAGTAGAACGCTTAAAAATATCCTACCAATATTTAAACTTCATTATTGCCCCCAAAAATTTTGAAGAAAATTACACTACCAACCTAACTCCATAAAACTGGATCTAACATTTTAACCCCTTAAGTTTATCAAATTCTTAAACAACGCCATATATTTTTAAACAAACCCTAAATCTAATCCTCCTTCCCGACCACCACCCTTTCGCCGCCGCTGGAAGCGTTGATGAACACCGATCGCCGCCCCCCGGGAAAATCTTCCTCCTTGTTTACAACAACGCCCATTGAAATGGGAAAAAAACTCCCATCAAACAAGCAAAAGCAAACCAATATTCAACTCCAATTAAAACTTAACATCATACATGCAGAGGCAATTAAAATCGAATGAGGGAGAAACTTTTACCTAGGAACGAAAAGAGAAGGGGATAGAAACAAACAAAGTGGGAAAGACAACGACCCAGACAGCGGAACAGAAGTAAGGTTGAGAGGATGCCGCCGCCGCCGCCGGGCCGGTGGAGGTGCCGGAAGCTTCTAGAAGAATATGGCGGGGTAAATACTACAGTACTGTCTTTGAATTATGGTGTGTCGGAAGGTTTTTTTTTTTTTTTTGACGGTTCTAAAAGCATTACTACATACCGCCCTTTTATTAGTTTCGCCTAAAATATACCCAAGGCTTTCTGGGCACGTTTTTCCGATTTTGTGTGGTGTATTGTTGTCAAATATGAAACCCGCGGTGACCATTGGCGCCAACCCTTCTCTTCTCCAAACCATGAAAATCCGCCACAGTTACTTCGGAATTGACTGAAATTGAAGGGAAACCCAACACGGGTGCACATAGAAGAACCCCAGATGGGGGATTCTCAGCCGCAACTGTTCAGTGTTCGAATTGTTTCAATCGACTACTACACGACGCCTCCTATCCCTGGTCTCGACATTTCCTACAGCTCTTTCCACGGTAAATTCTTTCTTCTTCCTTTTTCAATTCGACGCCTTGTATTTCGGTGCAGTGACCCTTTTGACTGTTTCGGTTTTTCGTATTGTTTTCAAAGTGGTTTTATGTTGTGACTTGAGATTAGTTTCTGTGTTCAGGTGGGAGGGTGAAGGAGGTTCCTGTGATAAGAATATACGGTTCGACTCCTGCCGGGCAGAAGGCATGCTTGCACGTGCATCAAGTAGGAACCTTTTTCTACTTGGAGATTTTTGTTTGGTTGGTTTTTTGTGTGTTTGGTCCATCAAGCCTTGGTAATAGGAATTCATAAGTATTGAAGCTCAATCTTTGTTGATGAGGGGCGTTTTCTGTGCTATTCATATGCGAAGAATTTATTGCTACTATAATGCAATTGTAGTGATTTGTAATGATCTGAGGAAATGTTGACATTCGTTTGCTAATGGGACAGCTATGAATGAAATACTTAGAGAGGACTTCCTTTGGCTGTTTGATGATGTTGTAAACATTAGTTTAGTAAGAGAGCTGCCTATTATAATTTTTAACCTCCCATGTGTAGTATTCTTATTCTCAAATGATTTCTCTGGAATGTGAAATACAAAAAATATCAACACTTTGTTCCTGTCCATTTTCCTCACTCAAATCCTGACTTCGATCCTTATGAGTTTAGAAAATGTGGTAGATGTGGTAAATGTGTCACTGCAATGTTTTATAACTGGGACAATCTGGAAGATGATTTTTAAATTTTCTATCAAGTTTCAGTTTTCAATACCATATTTGCTGTGCCTGGATCCTTCCTTTGATCTTTTGCTTTTCTTTTCTTTGTGTCTTTTTCTTTTAGATTAATAATAATCAACATTGCAACTGGAATTGTTTAAGATCTTACCTTGTTTACTCCATTTATTGTGTCTTTGTTTCATTTAATGCATCTTCATGCTATTGCATTAGAGTCACTGATGGAAATTTGCATTTATGGGAATGTACTTCACCTGTTTTCTATATGCAGGTTTTGCCTTATCTCTACATTCCCTGCTGTGATCTGGGTGCCTTATCAAATGATGAAGGTATATTTTGGCTGTGTCAGTTATTGGTTGAATTGTAACACACCATTTTTTCTTTATATCTTTAAAGGTTGGTGTTCATCTTATTTGATCAAGACTTGGTTGATTAAAATCTTCATGTAGTAGTTTAAGGACTCAAGGTTAGTTGAAGAGGTAGTTATGAGTTAGTAATGTTATTTTTCTATAAGTTTCTATTCTACACCGATGTCAAATTGAGGAAATAATGACTATTAAGTACTTCCTCCATCTCAAAACTTTTGTTACACTTTCCTTTTTTAGCTGTCTCAAAACTTTTGTTACATTACCATATTTAATAATTTTTCCCACTCACTATTAAAAAATTATTTTATTTTCTATCTCCACCACTAATAAATTCCCCATTCTCTCTATCCTCTGTATCTCTCTCCCCCATTTTCACTATTTTTTCTTAAATCATGTGTCCAACTCTATGTAACAAAAGTTTTGAAACAGTATTTCATTTTATGGCAAACACGCTAGGAATTCTAAAGTATGATTGGTCACCTGCCGATTAGCACATGCCAATTCATTGTTATTTTCCACCTCAAAATGCATAGCCTCCATGTTAATTGGTTGAACTAAATTTAGCAATGGTGGTTAGACCTTAATCTTTGTTTCCTTTCTCTTCCTTGTAGTTGCAGTTGTTTCACATACAAATTCTTTATCCCTTGCTCTTGAGAAGGCTTTACAGGTATCCTTGTTCCTAAATTCCCATTTCCTTTTGTACTTTCAGTCTATGGTTCAGTTGCTAATATATTAAACCTTTGGTTTTGACATTTGTCTTTGAGCAGCTTAAGGGTAATGCTGGCTCAAAACGTCAACATGTACATGGTTGTGATCTTGTTCGGGCAAGAAAGTTCTATGGATATCATTCTTCAGAGGAGCTGTTTGTGAAGATTTATTTGTATCCTACTGCTCGGTTAATTTAGTCTTCCCCACATACTATTTTGTTGGTTGTAGCTTTCCGTGTTTATACTTTTTGTTTCAGCGTACTGTGCACATCTTAAATTTCCATTATTGGCATGTCCATATGAGACCTTGACATAACATTAGCTATCATCCGCAGGATGTTTCTCGGGCTGCAAATATGCTGCTGGTAGTGTTTTTGTTCTTTTTAATCTCAGCTGTTCATATTATCTGAAAATTTTGTGTTGTCAAGGACTTTCCTCTTTCAGTGTATTCCTAAATGTGGGTAGTAAGTGCTGATGGATATGTATAAAAGAAATGTAGTGTTTCTGGGACTGCATTTTATCCATTCTCCCAGTGTGTTCTTTGTTGTATGTAAAATATACCTCCCACTGTCTACAAATTTAAGTGAAAGGAATTTCCTCAATTCAATACTTCTATGGTCTTTTAATATCTGTTCGTTTACCATATACCTGCTTTAAGCGTCTGCGTTTCCAAAACCATCATATTTATTCAAAATAAAAATATTGTCGATGGTAGTTTAGTTTGCGGGATAACTGCAGTATCTGAAGATTGTTTGTATCTTATATTTCATATAGACAGGTGCAGTGCTGGATAGGGTTTTACAGCCTTATGAATCACATATTCCTTTTCTCCTGCAGTTCTTGGTGCGTACATCTTTACATATATTAATATTTCTGTGTATCTCTAATTTTTTAAGCTCTTATTATGTAATACTTGCACAGCCTGCATCTTGATTCTGGCCATATAGCACTTATGCTAATTTCTGTCTGTCTTTTGGTGTTACATTGCCTGCGGAGAGCGTTCTGTTTATCTCTTTCTGATTGTTACTTAAAACAACTTCCTGTCATATTTGCTATGTCACGACCTGTGTATTATTGCCTATTTCAGAAGTCAATGAGAAAAAGGTTACTATTGAATACTTCCTCCGATTTGAAATAATCGCACCGTTTGCATAGTAAACACTATTTATATATTTCAGTTTAACTATTATTTGTGACTTATACTTAAAAAAATAAATAGTCATGTTCGGTCTTGTTAGATTCGTCTTAATGAGTATTTTCAAAATATCAACTTTATATATTTTTTACATATTGATAATTAACGATATTAATAGTTAAAATTCTGTATCGGCAAACGTGTCTGCTCCAAACGTTGCAATCTTTATAAAACGGAGGAAGTACATTTTATTTATGGAAATTGATCTATCTTCCTTAACATTACAACGTAAATTTGTTTTCTTGAGTTTTTGAGAGTTGAAAGTAATCTTATGAGTTCTAAGATTTCTGAACATGCAAGCACCAAGTTACTTAATTTCCTATTGTTTGTGTCTGACCATTTATTTTGGTTTCTCCAAATCCCCTGACCCCTTCCCCTGGATATATCATATATGTGCATTACAAAGGTGTGACTATGTTAGATTAATCATTCTTTGTGGGTGTCCAAATATTTTCTTGGGTGTTCCCCTTTGTAGTGGATATACTATAATAAAGCCCAACTCTCAAACCTTGATTAATGCTTTTCCATAATTTCCAACTCCCCTCCCCCACAGATGTGGGACAATGTTGGATTAATCACTCTATGGGTATTAACTTTCTTGGGTGTTTCCCTTTGTGTTCAGTGTATTCCTAAAAAATACTATAATAAGGCACTACTCACCTTGACTTGTGTTTTTCCATAATTTTCAGATTGACTACAATTTATATGGAATGAGCCATTTACATGCTTCAAAGGTCAAGTTCCGCTGTCCTGTTCCAGATGTTTTTTCTCATCGGAAAGTTGAGCACAATGATAACCAGAGACCAATAATAAATGAACCTAATTGCATGAATTTTCAGGTTCTCTTGCTGTTTCCTTTTGTAGGATTCAAGTTAGTGAATTTCCAAGTTCAGGATTTGATTCATCCTATGCTTTGTCATTTCTTTTCTAGGCAGATTTAGGTGGTGATTTATGTTTGAACACACCAATATGGATATCTTCTACAATTCCCGGTGAATGGATATGGCAGTATTCACCTCAATCTGATTCTTTAGTAAATGACGACATTCCACTCTATAGGCGTCAGAGTACCTCGGAGCTTGAAGCCGATGCTGCAGTACATGGTTTGTTGGCTGGTGTGGTTGTACAAAATTTAGTGTCATCCTCAATTGATCTGTTAACTGAGTTTATGGTCATGTTATGACATGCAGATATTGTAAATCAGAAGTTCATATCATTTACTCCTCTGTCTCAAGCTAATTCTGACACAAAAATGGTTCAGTCATTAATACCAATTTGGGAGGTTTGTTTCAATTCTCATTTTCTACAGTAGTAATTCATTCAGTATTCGTAACTATGATGAACTGTTCCATTCTTATGCCAGGAAGAGTCCGTGAGAAATGGAGTACCTGAGGCCATTCATTTTGATTCTCAGAAGCCACTTCCTCAAGAAGTATTGAGGATTCTGTCAGATGGTTTTGGGTTTGAAGAATTAATGCAAATGCAAAATATTGCAGAAGGGGCTATTTTAACTCCAGAATCAATCAAAGCTTCTGCAGATTCTGGAGATCTGGCTGACTCTGGGCTTGCTAACCTTGGGAATAGCAATTATGTGCCTTCTAAATATTTGAAAGCAAGTAACCAGAACGTATCTTTATTATCATTAGATTCACCTTTTGGGAGTGTTGATGCAGCAGAAGCCAAAGAGGTTGATGCAGGTGATAAACTGCAATTATCTGGCACAATTGGACCATCAAGTGCAAAGGTAATAATCAGGGTTTCACATATTAAATGTGCCAAAGGATGTGTGCTAAAATGTGTGCCATATAGAATTTGGGCAGCACCGGTTCTTTTTTACATCCGTTGCTTCTTAACATTTGGCTATTCCTGTTGTCATTGGCTCATTGCATTTCTGGGAAAGGGATTATAATTATACCTCAGTTTGGGGTCACATAACCTACCTACATTTTGAAGTTCACCCTTTCCTTTTCTTTCAACACAATTATCAAGCTACTAATTCAATTTGAGGATTAAAATACAGTGCTGCTACTTCTGAAATAAAATTAACACCTAATATTTGTTTCTGCATGCTATTTACCCAACCTATATGCTTAACCGCTTTTGCATATATATTTGGGCAGTGTATGTGGTTGGAGGCCACCTTCTAGAATCAAGAGCTTCATACATGTGGCATTGACATAGTTAGGCACAGGCTTATCTAGTTGGGAATGTGTGAATCCAGAAATTCTTCTTGCAAAATTGCTTATTTCCTAATTGGGAACTTGTGCCCTGATATATTGTTAAAATTGATTAGGTGCATATAGCATTTACAGTTTCCTGTGGATCAGTTGCATCTTCTGATTCTTGTGAAATGGTTCATTAGGACGCAGATGAAGATGCCTTGAGGCTTTTAAACTGGCTTGCATCTTCTCAAGCTGCTGACGACATCAACTCTGATGATGAGCTTGCTTGTGAAACAATCTTGAGTCCCTTTCTACCTTCAAAAGAGATAAGCAAGGTGCTAGAAAGAGCTAATGTGGACTATGAGAGTGAATCTCAGAAAGAGTGTCAAGACATTCTTGATTCTGTTGATATGTTTAACTTTGAGGGATCAAATAGCAGAGCTTCCAACCGTGCTGAATGTAATCCTTCTGGCAAATTTTCTTCAAATAAGATAATACCACAATTAGATGGCTCCAGTGATGATCCACTGCCAAATCCCTGCTCCAGTAAGTCTCTGAATCCAGACACTAGCGAAGCAGAGCCAGATGTCGAAGTCAAACAGTGGTCTGAGTTAACTTCAGACTTAATCAGTAAGCCCAGAAAGGAAAGACGTCGATGGGGGTCCTTACCCATTTCTTGTGAAAAAGTGAGTAATTTTCCACATCCTAATGCATCTGGTGGTACTTTCAATGGATGTGATGACACAGAAAAAGAAGGCTTAAGACTTGTTGGGAATGGAACAAAAAGACTTCCATGTGTAAAGGTTCATGAGGATAAGGTTGAGAATTTCAGGGAGCAATGTAGTGCGGTTGTTGAGTGCTCTACACGGGATTTGATGAGGAGAAAGTGCTCCCGTCAAATTGATAATTCTCAGTGTAGCAATCAAGAGGATGGTTGCCAAGCAGAATGCTGCATTGATGTTGAGAGTGGAGAAGGGGAGATTAATCTCAACTCAAAATTATTGAAAGATACTGAAGGCAACAAATCATTTCCTTCACATATGGTTAAACCTCCACTTGGAAATGAGCAGATGAAATGCCTGGAAACAATTGTCGATTCTTCTGTTGATGTCTGCACTGAAGCAAGCCATGTTAAGCCACTTTCTGTTCCTCCTATGATTGGCGATTTACTATTATCAGACAATGCTAGCATAGAGGCAGGGAAACTGCAGGAGAATATGAATCCAAAGTGTGGCAAATATATGCGCAGCCATAGGGATTTGAATACAAACCTGGATATTTGCTCTTGCAACATTGATGCTCCTGGTCCATTGGCTGTTGGTGCAGATTTTGGTTGCAGGGTGATACAAACAGGTGATATAGGTAACGTACCTTCAAATCCAACTTCAAGTAACCTGGTATTCAAAAATGACTGTACTGGTGAAGGCATTTGTCAGACCTCAATATCTGTGTGCAAATTGCCAAATAATCCTGCTGAGGGTACGAAGAGCATTGAAAGTGCAAAACCAATTGGTATGACCATCTCCAAGAAACCTCCAACTATAGATTGGACAGATGAGCCTGAGAATGAAGCTCCAGTATTGGTGGGGAGTGGGCGCAGTAATGTAGGAACATCTCTTCATGGAAGATCTGCAGTTAATTACCTCCCTTTTTTCACGATGAACTGCCAGGAAGAACTCAGTTGTGTAACCCCTAAGAAGGGCAAATATATTGATAACCATGAATCGGCAATGGGTGTTCCTATCATTTATCAGAATGATGGATCATGTCTATTCATGTTAACCCCTGCAGTGTCACCTCCATCAAGGGAATCTGTTGAGAAGTGGTTGTCATTTGATTGCTCCAATGTTTTGCCAAAGATAAGTGAACCACCATTGTTTCGTCCAATATCCAAGGGATTATCAGGTAATATTATAGATTCACAGAGTTCTCAGTCTGAAGACAGTAATTGTCCTTTGCCGGAATCTGCTTCTTTGTCGGGTGAAATCCCTAAGTCTGATCGACAGACAAATCGCAATCAAGACAACTGCAGTGTTAAAGTTAGGGCCTTTGATGAGACTCGGAAAATTATATCACCTGGTATCTCTCAGGATGCTTCTCAGATATCTTGTGCTCATAAAAAGATCAGACTGACTCCATTGAGTCAAAGTGGTTTCCAAGATCCAGCAAGCATTGGTCAAGGGCAGCAGTTAACACTTCTGAGTATAGAGGTACTGGCTGAATCTAGAGGTGATCTAAGGCCCGACCCAAGATTTGATGCTGTAAATATCATTGTTCTAGTTCTTCAAGAGGATGATGAATCTAAATTTGACACTCATGTGCTTCTGCGCTGTGATTCTTCTTATGTTGAAAAGGATCTTGATGCAGTTCCAGAGTCCAAGGTATTTGTTTTTGCTGAAGAGTTGCATTTGTTTGACCATTTTACCAAGGTCATCCGTGCTTCTGATCCAGATGTTTTAATGGGCTGGGATATCCAAAGTGGTTCCCTTGGATTTCTGGCTGAAAGGGCTGCATATCTTGGCGTTGGTCTGCTAAATAATTTATCAAGGACACCATCACAAATAAATTTAGTTTCTACCAATCCTAGGACTAATGAAAAAGAGATGGTGAAAGAAATGTTTTCTGAATCGGTGGCAGCAGATGCAGCCTGTCTTGAGAATACAGTAATTGAGGATGAGTGGGGCAGAACACATGCCAGTGGCGTCCATGTAGGTGGTAGAATTGTGCTTAATGTTTGGCGCCTGATGCGGAATGAACTTAAACTTAATATTTACACAGTTGAGGCTGTGGCTGAAACAGTTCTGAGGCGAAAAATTCCATGCATCCCTTGGAAAGTACTTACAAAATGGTTTTCAAGTGGCCCTGGACAAGCAAGATATAAATCACTTAATTATACTCTAGAGCGCGCAAAGTTGAATCTACAGATTATGAATCAGCTTGACATGATAAATCGGACATCAGAACTAGCTCGAGTATTTGGTATTGACTTCTTTTCAGTATTATCTCGAGGTTCACAGTATCGTGTGGAGTCGATGTTTCTACGGTTGGCGCATACGCAGAACTATCTTGCCATTTCCCCTGGAAATCAACAGGTTGCCAGTCAACCAGCAATGGAGTGCTTACCTCTTGTTATGGAGCCAGAATCTCGGTTCTATGCAGATCCGGTCATTGTTTTGGATTTTCAATCTCTCTATCCATCAATGGTTATTGCATATAATCTTTGCTTTTGTACATGCCTGGGAAAAATTATTCCAGCAAAGGTCAATACCCTTGGTGTCAGTTCATATTCACCAGATATAAATATCTTACGAAAACTGAAGCCTGAATTGCTGTTTACTCCCAATGGTGTTGTCTATGTTCCTTCGAAAGTCCGGGAAGGGATACTACCTAGGCTGCTAGAAGAGATACTATCAACCCGAATAATGGTGAAACAAGCAATGAAAAAATTGGCTCCATCTCAAGTTCGTCACAGGATATTAAATGCTCGACAGCTTGCCTTAAAGCTTATTGCAAATGTTACTTATGGCTATACTGCTGCTGGATTTAGCGGACGTATGCCTTGCGCTGAGCTTGCCGACAGTATTGTGCAGTGTGGTCGTAGGACACTAGAAACTGCAATTTCATTTGTCAACTCGAATGATAAGTGGAAAGCTAAAGTTATTTACGGAGATACAGACAGGTGCCTGCGCCTTTTCATTAGTTATGTGAATATGTTATCTTTAATTCTTGGAAGTGGTTTGGAAATAAAATTTCATTTCATAAATCGTATTTTGGAGACACCGTGACTAATAGTTGGAATCTAATTTCTGTGTTTGGTGCAGCATGTTTGTACTTCTTAAAGGCCGTTCACTTAAAGAAGCTTTCATGGTGGGACGAGAAATTGCATCTGCAATAACTGAAATGAATCCAAGCCCCGTAACATTGAAAATGGAAAAAATATACTACCCGTGCTTCCTCCTTACAAAGAAGCGGTATGTTGGTTATAGTTATGAGAGTCCTGATCAGAGCAATCCAGTTTTTGATGCTAAGGGCATCGAGACTGTCCGAAGAGATACTTGTGGAGCTGTATCGAAAATCATGGAGCAGTCTTTAAGGATCTACTTTGAAAATCAGGATATTAATAAGGTAAGAAATCATGCACCCTCACCCCTTCCAAGTTTGGATCACTACATTTTTTAATCTGATCAATCACAGCAGTTCAGATAAGATGTCTCATGAGACAGGAAGCATTTGCTTATGTGTTTCATATTGGCTATAGACTTTATGGCTCATATTATTTTCCTCGAATCAGGTCAAAACATATATGTTGCGCCAGTGGACAAGAATATTATCTGGAAGGATCTCACTTCAGGATTTTGTTTTTGCAAAGGAGGTTCGCTTGGGTACTTACAGTGAACGTGTTTCTTCGCTTCCTCCTGCTGCAATTGTAGCCACTAAATCAATGAGAGCTGACCCCCGGGCAGAACCTCGCTATGCTGAACGAGTGCCATATGTTGTAGTCCATGGCGAACCCGGGGCTCGTTTAGTTGATATGGTGGTAGATCCACTTGAACTTCTTGCCCTTGATTCCCCTTTCCGGTTAAATGATATTTATTACATCAGGAAACAGATCATACCAGCTATGCAGCGAGTATTTGGGCTAGTTGGTGCTGATCTGAACCAGTGGTTTCTTGACATGCCTCGACCAGCACGTGAAGCTGTGAGAAAACGCCACTCTTTTGTATCAAACCCGCAGAGGACACGAATCGACTACTATTATGCATCAAAACATTGTGTCCTCTGTGCTGACTTAGTTCAGGGGTCTGCTCATCTGTGCCTCAATTGTTCCATGGATGAAACATCTGTTGCTGCAGCCCTCACGGGACGAACTTCAAAACTGGAGAAAAATATTCAACACCTTGCTGCAGTAAGAAGCAAACTCCAAATTTACCATAATTTTATTTCTTCATACCCTTCTCAGTTTGTGTTGTAATTATCTGTGTGGCATGTTTTTATCCGACTCACATATTCTTTTTGAAACACGTTTTCATCTCTATAAATAGTGTCTATTGAACCAGAAACCCATACTGCATTTATTTTGGTGTCGGTGGTAAACTATTTGCGGATAGGCATTTAGTTTAATTACTGCAACAATTTTCATTTGTGTGCTCCTTTGATGCTTCTTTGTTTCATAATATGCAAATGTTCACCTCCCTTTCTTTGTTGCCCCCAAATTCTGTATGTCAATGGATTTGCTAGGGCATTTCGTTCGATCTTTGCTGTCAACAACAGATTGGCCAAGTCAATTCTGTTTACTCTCGCATTGCTTCTACTGAATACAATTCCCAGTTGAATCTTTATCAATTGTCTTTTTTTTCTTTTTTATTGTTATACTCCTTCTGTCCACAGATATTAGTTACATTGGGTTTTGACACATGATTTAAAGAAAAGAGAGGGAAACGAAGCAATTTAGTAGTGGATGGAGAGAGAAATGGGAAATTTATTAGTGGAGGCATAAAGAAGAGAGAATATTTTATTAGTTGATGGGATAGAAAATTAGTCCCAAAAAGGTAACACAACAATTTATGGACAACCTGAAAAAGGAAGGTGTAACTAGTATCTTTGGACGGAGGGAGTATTTAAGAACTACAGGGTGTTCCTCATTCTAGTTGCATTGTATTCTTCCCTTCTACTCAGGTCAATGGAAAAGCTGATTATTTCGTTTCCAACTG
>MAYD01389749.1:0-10160 GCA_001909325.1 Ruellia speciosa
CTTATTCAGATAGTATTTTAAGATTTTTTCAATTCTATTTTGATGGGATTCAAGAATTTGTTCACAGGATTAATGGGATTCTGTTTTTGTTGAAGAAATTTTTGGGACTGAACGACTTCTTGGCTGCATTTTGATCTGTTTTTGTTCAACTGTCGTGTTCTTGATGACTGAAGTCTTGTCGCGGCGGCATTGACGTTTCTGACTCGGTTCAACTCGTAGGGAATATGGTAATGTTTTGTTTTTGTTAGTCATTATAAAGATTTTTCCTGTTCTTGAATTGCATTGGCATTGTTTGCTGTTTTTGTGGTTTCAGTATTGAATTTTTGGATTGTTATGTCGGCTCATTCTATCCGGATTTGATACTTTTGAGATTTTGAGTTCTTTGTGGTTTTTGGGTGTTGACGTAGTTTCTGGACTGTTTTTGACAATGAGAATGTACTACTTTGGGTTGATTAATGTGGTTTGAAAAACAGTGTATAGTTCCAGCAGTGTCCTTTTTATTGCTTTGATTGTTGTGGTTCCCTTTTGCTAATGGCTTCAATTTGAACCATATGCGTTTTTCCATTGCAGCATTGATTCCCTTTTGAGTATATTTGTTGGTCATCCAAATCAGTGTTGGTAAATTGTTAAAATGAAATATCGTCAGACGGTCCTATATGTTAGGTTTCTCCTCCTACATTGGTAATATAATGCAGTTGGTCCAATGACTCAGACATTCTATGGATAACTTTGCTTTTTTGATGAAATAAAAAGGATGACTGTATGTGTATATACTATATACTTGTCATCATTGATCAATAATTATATGACACCTGTGTGTTTTTATAAGCTATCGATATAATTATCCTATAGTCTGTTATTCATTGTTCGATAGAACTGGTGGTCCACAGTTCAAAGATCAATCATGTACTTTCATGTAAATCCATTAAAAAAGTAATACATATATTTTCCGTGTATCATCTAGTGAAAGTGTGATATCATGACAATTTCTTGAAAATTTCTATATGGTGCAATGACATTTTAATTGTGCAATTAATGGATGTGGAACTGAGTTCTCGAAGTTTAAAATGTATGTTTCTTGGCTAAGGTTGAAGATTGCTCGCTTCATGGCTATTTATAGTTATACTGATTGCTTGGTGGCTGTTGTCATTAGCTGAAGTTTGGTCGGAATTTTGCAGGTAAATCAGGCCACTTTAGGGGTTGGGTCCCTTGTGTGGGTGGAGGATCCAGATGAGGCCTGGATAGATGGAGAGGTTGTGGCGGTCAATGGCGATGACATCAAGGTGCAAACCACATCAGGGAAGGCGGTGAGTGTCCTGGTCACATCTTCAAAGCACCTATTCTTTTATTCTTGTATGCTTATTACATATGGTTGTTAATCATTTCACATTTCTTCCATTCTTCAGCCTGCTTTTCAAAAAGGCCTTTCAAGTTCGTTGTTATATACGCCTTTTAGAAAACAAGAAAATGTTATTGAATGAGATTTAGGAGTGAAAATGTTATTGAGTGAGATCTAAGAGTAATTTTTTTAAAAAAAATATGTCAAATATGAATTTTAATATAAAGACGGTAACTCAGCAAAAATGATGACATAATGTTTTAATTGAAACTAATTCAAATTAATTAAAGGCACTACATTAAAAGAACAGGGAAAAATTATTATGCTTATGAAATGTGTTTAAAAAAATTATAAGCATACACATGTTTATGAGATTTATTTCAGAATTTTTTTCTTTAAAGTTGAAATAATATCCAAATGTAGCTCTCTTTCGAGCATAAATTTCTGAACTCAAATCTTTTTTTTCCCCTGTTATTTCTAAGGATTCTATGAATAGCAATGTTTGTTCAACTTATTTCTTCAGGTCATGGCCAAGTCATCTAATGCCTACCCCAAAGATGCTGAAGCGCCACCATCTGGGGTGGATGACATGACGAAGCTGGCATACTTGCATGAACCGGGGGTGCTGCAAAATTTGAAATCCAGATATGACATCAATGAGATATATGTATGTTTCATAAATGTTTATCAAATATGAAAAAAATCATTGTACTTAAATATCCCGTTGAAGCTGTTCTTTTCACTGTTACTTCCAGACATACACTGGAAATATATTAATTGCTGTGAATCCATTTCAAAGATTGCTCCATCTTTACGATAGTCATATGATGGCACAATATAAAGGAGCAGACTTTGGTGAATTGAGTCCTCACCCATTTGCCATTGGAGATGCTGCGTACAGGTACGCATTATTTTACAGTGCAGCAGTTAATCCTTTCAAATATCTCTTCTAAGTTGAGGATTGTTTGACCACAGGTTCATGATTAATGATGGAAAAAGTCAGTCGATTTTGGTTAGTGGTGAGAGTGGGGCAGGCAAAACAGAAACCACGAAATTGCTTATGCAATATCTCGCTTTTATGGGAGGAAGATCCAACAAAGATGGGGAAAGGACAGTGGAACAGCAAGTTCTTGAGGTATAAATTGTTTTGTAAAGTCAATACACGCTGATTCTCAATTTGGATGTGTGGATTTTGAGCACCCTAACTCAATGGTAATTTCTCACATTGCATTATGTGTTTTCTTGACTGCAGTCAAATCCCGTTCTTGAAGCATTCGGTAATGCGAAGACAGTGAGAAATAATAACTCAAGGTAGCAAATGTTCTGCGTACGGTCATGATATTTTTTATGTGCTTTATATACTAAAACAATTAGTACTAATTGAACTCATGAATTATACCATAGTCGTTTTGGGAAGTTTGTGGAAATTCAGTTTGATCAAAAGGGTAGGATATCTGGGGCTGCCATCCGAACATATTTGCTTGAAAGGTCTCGTGTTTGCCAAGTGTCTGATCCGGAGAGAAACTACCATTGTTTTTATATGCTTTGCGCTGCACCCCCTGAGGTAATGTATTTGTATTGCTCGGTATATGTTTCACAGTGTTTTGTATTTATTAAGTAATTTTGATATGTTGGTATTTCATTTCAAGTGTCTCTCCTCAATCATCACTTTTGTTAAATGTAAATCTTACTTCCTTGCCTTTCTCAGGTTCTTGAAAAATTCAAGCTGGGAAATCCGAGAATGTTTCACTATTTGAACCAGTCGAACTGCTACGAGCTGGATGGGGTTGATGATTCTAAAGACTATATAGCCACAAGGAAGGCAATGGATACTGTTGGAATGAGTCTCAAGGAACAGGTATCAGCACAGTTATTTAACAAGCAAAGCTCTCCACGTCTTCCCACACACTCTCTTGCCAATTGTGCCTGGTATTTTGCTTTCAGGATGCGATATTTCGAGTTGTAGCTGCAATCCTCCATCTTGGAAACATCGAATTTGTCAAGGGGAAGGAATTTGATTCATCCATGCCAAAAGATGAAAAGTCTCTGTTTCATTTAAGAATGGCAGCTGAATTGTTCATGTAAGCAATTTTATTGGGATTGATAGGAATGGGTATCCTTTTTCTTATTATGTCAAATGGATGAGGCAAATATTCTTTTACAAACTTGAGGGTTTTGTAGGTGTGATGCCAAGGCTTTGGAGGACTCAATCTGCAAACGTGTAATTGTGACTGCTGGCGAGAAAATCGTAAAAGAATTGGATCCACAGGCTGCTGCAGGTAGCAGAGATGCTTTGGCCAAAATTGTCTATGCAAAGTTATTTGATTGGTAAGTTTCATCTTCACGGGTGTGAGTAAGTTGATGGTAGCCAACTCTTTTTTCCATCACAATTTTCATATTCAGATTTTGACTAGAACCTGTAATATTCCTTCATCTTTTGTGGCTTTGTCTGCAGGCTTGTGGATAAGATCAACCATTCAATTGGTCAAGACCCCAATTCAAAATGTTTAATTGGGGTGCTGGATATCTATGGATTTGAGAGTTTCAAGATTAACAGGTGCTTCACCGGTATGCTGTGTGTTTCTTCATTGCTGGCATGACCATGTGTCATCATTTGTATAGAGACATTCTCAAAAAAACATAACAAATAAGTTGCTGCTCACTTCTGTTGACTTTCTTAACGTCTCGTGTTTTTTCTGTCTTCTTACTTTTTTACCCTTGAGTTTTTTCTGTCTTTAAGTGTGCGTAACAATGAGGGCAGGAATATGTTAAAGACCTCACTTGTTAGGTCACTTTCTGTGTCTTACTGCCTTATTTCTTTTCTATCTAGGGTATTGTTGTGATTTTCAGAATTTTAACATTTCAACCCTGTTTTTCAAAGTTGCATTTATTACTCAATTTCAGATCATAATTATTTGCAGCAATGTGATATCCAAAAAATTCTGGGTTGGACACACCTTATTTTTCGGTTGTCTATTTCCACAGTTTTGAACAATTTTGCATAAACTTGACCAACGAGAAACTTCAGCAGCACTTTAATCAGGTGAGTAAAAAATTCCAGTTCTTTATTGTGACCCCCCTTATTTTTTGTCTTTGTTTTAGTTAATGCTGCTGCACTTCTTAATTCGCAGCATGTTTTTAAAATGGAGCAAGAGGAGTATACGAGAGAACAAATTGACTGGAGCTACATAGAGTTCATCGACAATCAAGATGTTTTGGATCTAATTGAAAAGGTTGTGCCCCCTATGAACCCAATTTCATAATTCTTAGGGTCTCTTCAGTAAGCAGGTTTAGATCGAATGATTTAAGGATATGATTTGGTTTCATTAGATACAACGGGGTAGGTGAATCATCAAACTTAATTCAAGGGAGAAATGAATTTGAATCCAATTCTGATTTCTTAGTGCACCAAACTCCCCTAAGTATTCTTGCCTGTGGTTTTGCTTTCAGTTGCTGGAGAAACAGTAATTGTTTATACTCATTAAGTTTGTGTTGATTTTCTTTTGGTTTATTACTCACTGAAAACTTCTCTTTCTAATATAATTTTGATACTTTTGGGAAATCTCAGAAACCTGGTGGCATTATTGCACTTCTTGACGAAGCCTGGTATGTTTCTGAACTGTCAGATGAATTTGTTTTGCAATTTTCTTATTTCTTGACAGGATCTGTGACTTTGTCTTGTAGCATGTTTCCTCGTTCAACACATGAAACATTTGCCCAAAAGCTGTACCAGACTTTTAAAAACCACGAGCGCTTTAGGAAGCCAAAATTAGCTCGTTCTGATTTCACCATTTCACATTATGCTGGTGATGTAAGTTGGAACTATGTATCTTTCTTATCAAGTGCTCCTCTGAAGTATCTGTTCGGAATTGCATAATGAATATCGGGTCATGAAGCAAGTTTAATGCATCAGGTAACATACAAAACTGAGTTGTTTTTGGACAAGAATAAGGATTATGTCGTTGCTGAACATCAGGAACTATTGAATGCTTCCAAATGTGCATTTGTTTCGGGTCTTTTCCCTGTATCAAAAGAGGAGTCCTCAGGCAAATCAAAATTTTCTTCGATCGGCTCAAGGTTTAAGGTATGAGGTCTCTGCAGGTATATTATCACCACTTGTGTCTGAACCTTGTATTTCTTTGACCGATATGTGAAGCTTCTGTATGCATCTTGCAGCAACAACTACAATCTTTGCTTGAAACTCTGAATGCCACTGAACCTCATTATATACGGTGTGTGAAGCCGAATAATCTTCTTAAGCCAGCTATCTTTGAGAATCAAAATGTCCTCCAACAACTGCGATGTGGGGTAACGGTCATATTCTTTGATACAATTATTGCACTGGGAAGTAATGTTTAGTCTACTTATTTGAATCTATACTCGTTATCCATGTCCATCCAGGGGGTGTTGGAGGCTATTAGGATTAGCTGTGCTGGATATCCTACCAAAAAACCCTTTGATGAATTTGCAGACCGTTTTAGCATTCTGGCTCCTGGCATTTTAGATGGAAGGTATGATCCTTAAGTTCCATACATGGTTCTGTCTCGTTAATTAGTTGTTTCAGTCTTTTTGAAGTTTTGCTTCAATTGAATTTCGTGACAGTATGGATGAGGTTGCCATTTGCAAGAGGATTTTGCAAAACGTTGGGCTCGAAGGCTATCAGGTGCGCATTGCCATTTCTTGATCATTTTCTTGTCAGTTCTATCATTGGCCAATTAATTTAATGTGGTTTACCTTTTCAGATTGGCAGGACCAAAGTGTTTCTGAGGGCCGGCCAGATGGCAGAGCTGGATGCGCGAAGGACTGAAGTGTTGGGAAGATCCGCTAGCGTTATCCAAAGGAAATTCCGTTCTTATATTGCACGAAAAAGCTTCACTTTATTGTGTCGCACAGCAGTATTCATTCAATCCCATTGCAGAGGTGATCTATTTTTTGTCTTTTTTTATGCTTTTCTATTTACAGAGTCATGGGAACAACTTTTACCAATATCTTGGTTTTGGACTTCCGTTTCCAAATACAGGAGAACTTGCCAGGTGTGCTTATGAAGAAATGCGAAGGGAGGCTGCTTCCATTAGGATCCAAAGAGGTGCACGGATGTACCTTGCTAGAAAAGCATATCGAAAGCTGTGCTCGTCTGCTGTCCTAATCCAATCAGGAATGCGTGGGATGGCTGCACGCCATGAGCTTCGTTCAAGACGGCGAACAACTGCAGCAATTCTGGTCCAGGTAAAATCAGGTTATCGCTGCCACCTGAGGGAGGACAACGTGATTATTTTTATAAAAATTATGTTTGATGATTCATTTGTGTTACTACAGAGTCATGTCAGGAAATTCTTGGCTTTTTCATTGTATAAGAAGTTGAAGAAAGCAGCAATTGCCACACAATGTGCCTGGAGGGGAAAAGTGGCACGTAAAGAGCTCCGCAAATTAAAGATGGTCATTGCTATACCTTTTTCCCAAAACTCCCTTTCAATTTTATTTGATGGTTTTGATTCGGTGCACCTAATTTGTATTATCTTCTCAAATTGAAGGCTGCAAGAGAAACTGGTGCCCTGCAAGCTGCGAAGAATAAATTAGAGAAGCAAGTTGAAGAATTGACTTGGAGACTACAGCTTGAGAAGCGAATGAGAGTATGTTCAATCTATCAGCGCGCGCTTCTATTTTTTTTCATGATTCAAATATTTTAAAATAACTTTTTTTGGAATTAATATTTTAAAACAAATAATTGAAACAAAACTTTTGCCTTTATAGGCCGACCTAGAAGAAGCAAAAGCACAAGAGACAGCAAAATTGCAAAATGCTTTAGAAGAGCTCCAGCTTCAGTTGAAAGAAACCGAAGCTGAGTTGCTGAAGGAAAGAGAAGCCGCAAAAATGGCTGCCGAGCAAGTTCAGCAAGTACCTGTAATACAGGAAATTCCTGTTGTTGACCATGAAATGATGGATAAGGTCAATGCTGAAAATGAAAAACTCAAGGTATGGCAACTAAAGTCTTCGGAGTTATATTCTTGCAGCAAGAGACGAGGTTGGCTGGCTGCATTCACCATGTTGTTTTCTTATTGTATTGTGCATTTTCACAGGAGTTGGTCAGCTCTCTGGAAACCGAACTAGACAAAACAGAGAAGAAATTCAAAGAGGTGAACAAACTTAGCGAGGAGAGGCTGAAGCAATCCCTGGAGGCTGAGTCTATGATTGTCAAGTTGAAGACCACTGTGCATAAGTACGCTGGTTTTCCATCGCCACTTTTTGGCGCAATTGGCTTATATACACCGTATTTTATAATTTTTTGTCCTCCCTTTTCTCCATGTAGGCTGGAAGAAAAAATTGCTGACATGGAATTTGAAAGCCACATTCTTCGGACAACCTTGCCTACTGCTTCCAGTGAGGCCTCAGAACATCCGTCGTCCTTAACAACTAAGGTTTAATTACTCTTTGACAAAACTCACGGTTTCTATGTTCTGTATTGTCTCTTAATCTCAAATGATTTTGTTTTAACTTATGTGCAGGTATTGGAAAATGGCTTCCATGCTACTGAAGTGAGTAGAACCTCCAACACTTTTCATAGAATGGAAATGGGACTATGCCTTTGGTTTCCTTCCTTTTTCGCAATGTGAAAATTGTGCTCTCAATTGGATTGATTTCTGCAGGATGTAATACGTTCTCCAGAAAAAGCTCCAGAGACACCTGTCAGCAAATCATCAAAACCCCTTGTTGATCATCCACATGTCTGTGCATCTAGAAATTACGATTTGTATGATATCCTTGTTTAAATGCTTATATTTTTTAGATGATTTAATATTTCTGATCTTTTTGCAGGAGGAAGCTGATGCTCTCCTGGAATGTGTAATGAAAGATGTGGGGTTCAGTCAAGGCAAACCGGTCGCAGCATTCACGATATATAAATGCCTATTGCACTGGAAGTCTTTCGAAGATGAGCGAACGAGTATCTTTGATCGTCTCATTCGCATGTTTGGTTCAGCCCTTGAGGTAACATTTCCAATCAGAAATTTCACTTCCCGAGATAATTCCAAATGGGGTCAGATTTTAAGGCGTGCAAGTAACCAAACACTAATTTACCGCTTGCAGGATGGAGAAAGCAATGCTCATATGGCTTATTGGCTGTCAAACACCTCTACTCTTTTGTTCTTGATTCAAAAATCTCTGAAACCTGTTGGAGCCTCCAATTCAGCCCAACGTAAACCACCAACCCCGACGTCTTTATTTGGGAGGATGACAATGGTATTAAATTCTTTCATGGCTTTCCTTTGTAGAACAAACATAACTATCCTATTTATTACAAATTGACTAATGTGAAAGGAAATTTGGCTACAGGGATTCAGATCCTCTTCTGGCAGATACACTGCTGCAGCAGAAGCCGCAATGGATTCAGTACCACAAGTAGAAGCTAAATACCCCGCACTGCTTTTCAAGCAGCAACTTACTGCTTATGTTGAGAAAATATATGGC
Organism: Ruellia speciosa; assembly: GCA_001909325.1. Taxonomy (NCBI): domain Eukaryota; kingdom Viridiplantae; phylum Streptophyta; class Magnoliopsida; order Lamiales; family Acanthaceae; genus Ruellia; species Ruellia speciosa. The sequence continues at coordinate 8,804 of MAYD01389749.1, forward strand.
ATCATCCGGGACAACTTTAAGAAGGAGTTGGAATCATTGCTTGCACTTTGTATTCAGGTATATGTGGTATTTGTCCAATGTTTTGCATCTTGCACATGATTCTGATGTATTCCTACGAAACTCAGGCACCAAGAACCTCCAAAGGAAGTGTGGTAAGGTCCACACGGTCTTCTGGCAAAGATTCTCCTGTGAATTACTGGCTGAGCATCATTGACCGCCTAAACTCCTTTCTCAGTACACTGAAAGAAAATTTCGTACGAACTTATTACATTTGGCATATTATATAAACTTGCTTTGTATGCTATGAAACTACTATCCGACATGATGCTTATATGTCTTTTCAGGTTCCCCTGATTCTCATTCAGAAGATATTCACACAAGTGTTTTCATACATTAATATGAAACTTTTCAACAGGTGATTGTGGGTTTTCCAACTCTGACGAACCTTCCTACATATTATCATTATTACTCATTATTAACTGAACATATGGCCTTCAGTCTTATTCTACGCCGCGAGTGTTGCACTTTCAGCAATGGGGAGTATGTCAAAGCTGGATTGGCTGAGCTAGAATTGTGGTGCTGCCAAGAGAAACAGGTAATTCCCATTGTCTTCTGAGAATGCACACTACTGACTAATGCCTTTTTCTTCTCAGTGCCATGTTATGCTGACAAAACTTCTTCTGTTTTCAGTATTCTGGCTCGGCTTGGGATGAGCTCATACACATAAGGCAATCCGTTGGCTTCTTGGTGAGTTTAATGATTGTTCACTTGCGAGCATGATATTTATTTTGAAAAATTCTTCCACGGCGCTCCAGAAGTTCCTACCAGCGCAACTTATTTTGTTTTGTTTTATTTTTCCTCGCAGGTTATACATCAGAAGTATAGAATATCTTATGACGAGATAGCCCATGATTTATGTCCTGTAAGTCATTTACCATCCCTACACCTGATGCATACCCTCTGAACCTTTCAAAAACTACAGCGAACAAGCATTCTTTTCTTGGTGGAAAAAATCGTCTGGTGTGACAGTAATGTAATATACATGTGATTCGTTTTTCCCCCCCTCAGATATTGAGTGTCCAGCAGCTGTACAGAATATGTTCTTTGTACCAGGACGACAAATATAATACTCAGACTGTATCCTCTGAAGTAAGTACCTTGTGGCCACAATACACTTCTCGGAATAGTTCTTTTACTCATACTTGTGCTTAAAGTGTTTGTTTTTGTTCGATAACAGGTCATAGCGAGCATGAAAGTGCTAATGACAGAGGACTTGAACAGTGCTAGCGAAAACTCATTTCTGTTGGACGAGAATTCAAGGTTAAATGACACCCCCCCCCCCCCCCCCCCCCCCCCC
>MAYD01389967.1:0-14068 GCA_001909325.1 Ruellia speciosa
TGACAGCTACATCATAGTAAAACTTCATTCAAGTGGTATGTGCTATGAAATTGAATTCTTGTCATTTGTTGTCATAAATGAATCTGGATTGAATTTATTTATTAGCTGAATTATGTCATGGCTATGGTGTTGTGAGTTATATAGTGTACTTCTTGTTTTAATTGCTTTCATGTTCATAGGAATTAGGAAGTGGATGAGTTGGAATTATTCAGATTGTTGATCCATAGACAATTGGGAAGTAATCTAATTGATTTTTTATCGAGGTCATACTTATCTATGGTGCAGTATTTTAAAAATAATAAATTAACATCGTGGTTTATTCTACACCTAATCCCCTATAAACTTGGTGCTCATGCTAATTAATTATCTACAAAACCCTATTAGAGTACGCTGGATTTTCAGGAAACTTGGTCCCCTCATGATCGCAGCTCTCTATTACTCAGAATAGACAGTCACCCAAGTCACGCAAAAGAATACTCCTATTCTATTACAAGCGAAGTGTTCACAATGATACCAAAAGTAAAGGATGTCCCATGACCGGGACTCAACTATTTAATACAAGCCGACTAATCTATTACATGATTAATAATCTCGAATGAGCGAATAATAAATTAAATATTAACAGCTCAAGCAACACATTAAGTGGCAGCAGAAATTAAATCACAGAATCAAGCCTATGAAAACTATTCAGTGATCCCTCAACTCACATCAATACCCGGGAGACCCAACCATTCCCGAGTCCATCTAGAGCTAGAGGTAGCTCCTCAAGCCCTGCAATACTTGCAACACACGCAATATCATTAGTCACAAGGACTAAGTAAGGATCCACACAAATCCAGTTAACATGATGCAATTTGGAAATCGCATGAATCCAACAGGAATATATCCATAAATATTCCAAGGATTGATTTAAAAGCATGCAACAGAATAAGAAGTTGATGCCAAGAACTAATTTAAAAGATTGAATCCTTAGGAAGTTGATTCCAATGATTGATTTAAAAGAACATAACAGTAAGAGCTCGTGTATGCAGCTTTTATAAGTTATGCACTTTAAATCAATGCATATGTCATGATCACACACTTCGTCAATTCATTCAATTCAATTTTGACAACTCTGAACCCCCTGGTGTAACATTTTCGACGCGCACAAGCTCACAAGAGTGTCTGTGCTTACATGTCAACTTACGTGTCGTTGAACGGAGTTCGATCCGTATTATTACACGGTTCACACTTAGTTATGCCGGCCTCCATACACGACTATTCGCGGCATATCTCAGGACATTATCATATTGCGTGCTCAGCCTACGCGGCACAGGTCAGATAATCCCCATTTAGCGTGCTCCACAAATACGGGAATACATGCAATCATCAAAGGTCAAAACACAACACGGAACCACCTAATCCCGCCTTACCAAGCCATAATGCAAACCTAGGACAAAACCATGCGTACAATGCTGATAGAACCCACATGAGTTGCACCATAACCGGACAAGGCGATCTTAGGATTTCAAATAACTGTCTTTCCTATACGGTATGAGTGAGAAAAGGGTTCTCAACATACTCACGTATAGGTTCTTCTTTTAAGTTTATAGATGCAACTGTATGCATTTTCTAACTTACAGTGATATCGCATTTTCACTAAATCTTATGATGCAGTCAAGTACATTTCAATCAAGGAATATCTCATTCCACACGCAGTGATTATTTATCGATTCACATAATCACAGAATGCGCGCAAGCCTTTCCCTCATTCAAGGAATATCACACATTCCACTCAATCAGTATTGCACACAAGGCAATTCAAGCATCAACCTTTCAATCATCCACACTGCAGAGAATTTAATAAAATGCATCAACAATGCAAGATCTAATAAATGCATAAGCAATGCATAATTTAATAAAATAAATGGAGGCTTTCATTTATTTTAAATTTATCATACCGAAATAATAATATTCAGTGTATTCCTTTCAATTAATCCATTCGTTCACATGATATGAAATTCAATGGTGCATAACTCAAATGCATAATTAAACAACTGCATAATTCAAATACATAGTTAAACAAATGCATAATTAAATGAATGCATAATTCAAATGCATATTTAGATGAATAAATAAATAAATGGAAACATTTATTTATTTAAATTTCCCAAACCGAATTTCATTCGGTATTTTCGTTCTTAAGTGGGTCTTATGAGTGCCCGTGTGTAAGAATCCTTACCGTTATCTACAGGCTTCTGATTCTTTCATTGAAACTGATTCCAATCACTGCTCGAACTGATCGTCAAAACCTTGAACCAGAATAAACCGACATCAATCATTCTGAATCAATTATCCAACTCAAAATTTCCTTAATTTAATTGTTTAACTAACAATTAAATTAAAATAGTAATCCCTTAGATTATTATTATTTACAACGGTTGCCTTTCCTTTTTATTAATTTGCTCAGAGATTTCAAGTGTAGTATCTGCAATCGAGAATACTTGTCCATACCTCTCATCATCGCAGGAAACATTTAATTAATTTATTAAAATAAATTAAATGCCTCTAATTTCCTTAATCCCAATTAATTAGGATTTAATTAAGTCCAAACCATCCGAAGCCCACTGTCCTTGCAGCCCAGTCCAAATTCTGATTCAATTTATTTATTTGTCCAAGCCCAATTCCCGTCGGCCCATATGAATTCTGAATCAATTAATTTAACTGTCCAGGCCCAAGCCCAAGCCCAATTCATAATTATTTCTTACAGCCCACAGAATTTTCCAGCAGGCCCAAGCCCAAAATCTCTGAACGGATTAATCAATTAATTCATTTCAGGCCCAGTACTTTACTAACAGTCCATTACCAAATTCTCAATTTCAAATGGATCAAACAACAATTATCCAAAAACATGTTGAAGGAGTGATGAACACATGAAGAACATGGAAGAACACCACAAGAACACTGCCCAGATCCCACGCACGGCCAAAACTAAAAATCGACCAAAATGCAACGAATTAGGTGCCTCGGATTGGTCTCGATCCATTTCGTCATTGGCATATCCCAAAAATCCAATTTAAAGTCTCCAAATCCCAAATCAAGCCAAAGCCGAAGGGGGAAACTTAAAAATTTGGATTCAAAGTTAACATCAACAACCGAAATTGAACACTGCCTCAGACAGACAACACTGCATGCCACATCTCCCAATCTCAAATGTCTCCAACTTGAACTCAACAAGGGAAACAAAAGAAATTGCATAATGGAATTGAATCGAACACACGGACTGGAACCACACTGAACCAGGAACCAGAAGCAACATTCATCCTCAAGTCTCAAGAGGTGTCTCCAACCAAATTTAATTTTGGGGAAACACATTTGAGATTACACAACACTAACACAGCCCTCGAATTCTCCCCTCATCGGACATTTAACAAAAATCCAACACCCATAGTACCAAGACCCAAACTGGAATGATCGACAGAAACAGAAAATCGAGGCAACCAACAATCGAGTATCCCAACGACATCAAAACCTCAGTTTCATTACGAATCATCCTAGGAAACCCAAATCCACATGCAATTTCAACATCATACTCAAAATCCCCAAATCCATTAGCTAGGGTTTAGAGAAAATTACCTTCGGCCGAGGAAGAGGACAACACCCAGATCCAAAATTGAGCCAATAATTGAGCATAAGGGGTAAGGGGGTTGCTTATATACAAGCCCTCCAAACCCTCGACCCCAAATCAAGAACTCGCGACCTCCACAGCCAACTCACGACTCCAGTGGCCATACCTCAAATGGTCACGGCTTCACTCGCGACCAAAAACCAAAACCCACGACGGGAGGAAACCAAAAGTCGCGACCAAGAGAAGGACAAACTCGCGACCTCGCGATGGGGGAGTAAAAGGCGCGACCGGGAGAAGAAATCCAAAACTCGCGACCTTGCTGTTTCTATTTCACGATCTGCTTCTGCCTGTGAATTCTGTCTTCTGTCTTGATTAATTGAAATCAAGAATGGGGATATTTCAATTCGGCCCCTCTATTCTCCCCTTTAATTCGATTGAGCCCACAACTTTCCCCTTCTCTCAAATCTGCCCCAACATTTTCTGAATCTCTAATTTCAGCCCCAAAGTTTCTGTTTCTCTGATTTTGACCCCCAAAGTCTTACAAACTTCATTTTGACCCTAACTCTCTTTTAATATTTAATTTCATCCCCCTTATGGAAATGAATTAAATGGTCACTTATTCTTATTTTTATTTTTCGCATCTTGTACATTAATTATTTTTATATAATTAATTCGTGAAAATTTTTTACTCAATTTTGGGCACTTTATTCCCAAATAAAATTCTGAAATCCCGTACGGTAATACCGGGTGTTACAAGTGAGATCCCAAAAATTTCAATCCATCCAAATGAAAAATGGAACCGATTAAACACTCACCTTTATCAAGAAGAAGATGGATACAAGCTTGCTTCAGATTTCCTCTCGATTTCCCTTGGTGAAATCGGTCTCCTCTCATGAACTTGCAGGGGTTTTCTTCCAACTTGTGGGCTACTCTAAAATTTTTAGGGGAATGAATGAACACACTCAAAACCCTACTTGAGTATTTCTACACCAAAATGGTGTATTTCCGAAATTACCCTCAAGCAAAAGAAGCAAAGGCTTGAAGTCCCAACAAAGGAAAATATTTGATTGTCCAAATCAAACAAAACCTCCACAAAAGAAAAAGGTTTGGAACTCGAGAAAATCAAACTTTCATGATGCCTTGATATTTTCGAGTTCTTGTAACTCGAAAATATCACCCCCAACTCGAAAAAAAATCAACCCATGAGACATTCCTCAAGACTTTCTTGTCTTGCCTTAAATTCTGTGCAATTAATCAATCAACAAAGTCCACGCAATGCCTTGTTATTTTCGAGTTCCATTCCTTTACCAAGAAACTCGAAAATATCAACCTTTCCTCTTGACAAATTCCAAACATCAAGTGTTGGATCCCTTTTTCCTTTGCCTTAACTTTATTGAGTTCCTTTCTTTATTATGGAACTCGAAAAAATCAACCTTTTCCCAAAAAATTCTTTCACTTTCAATCTTACTATCAATTTCCTTCTTTAATTAATTTTCCAAATTAACTAGGCCCTCATGGAAATTTTTATTGTTCACCCATTGACTATCGAATTTGATTCTCGAATTCTCTAACGTGGGTCCCAACATTGTTTTAATATGAAATCTAACTTTCCAAGTTAGATTTATCTGGCCGGTTCTTTCCGGTTCACTCATTTGATCTGGTCCAAATCCGGTCTGGTAATATTGGGTATTATATCTAATATCATATATATGTGCAGAACTGCAAACCATATCATACATGGCACTCACTTGTGTGGGTGAATCTTCCCACTAGTACGGTGGTCTGCACATATATCCCACACACATATGTGCATACCATACCATACATGTCGCATTCATGTGTGTGAATGAATATTTCCTATTGGAATGATTTAACACTTACAACACAACCCCCTAACTACGCAGAGGGTGCTATACTGAACCCTTCACGATACATATCATACTGTTGTTTGATACGTACCAATCATGAAAAACCTAGTACCTTAGATATTTGTAGACCATACCATACATGGAAAACTCATGTGTGTGAGTGAATATTCTTTATTGATATGATTCAACACCTATACTACACCCCCTAACCACGTTAAAGGGTTCCATAATGAACCCTCCATGATACAAACCATACTTTTGTTTGATAGGTATCAAGCATGAAGAACTCAGTACTATTTTTGTATACAAACATTTTCAAACCTCTGTGCGGCAAAAACCTAATATTTATAAAAGAAAAAGAATTATATTAAAATTTTACCTGTTATCGTACCACCTTAGATGTCCTATGGCATCCTCGTCTTCCAACTCGTCCCCAGTTCTTCATAATGAGTCCTAGTCTCAAGAGTAAAGAAGAAGTGAAAAATAATGGTTTGTTTGAGACTTATATCTTTCCAAACAACCATCAACTCCCCATCACCTTTTATTGGTTCTCCTCAAATTCTATCAATAAAATTGTTGCCATTGCTACCTATCCCCTTTCTAGATGGTTGGTTATATTAAATGGGAAAATCGGGTCTCTAATCAACATCATAAAAAATGGATAGAATGGGGAATATCAAAGGCTATCTACTTGTCGACCTAAATAATCAAACTACACTATCGCCTCATTTACGTCCTTTGCTTTGGGAATTTGGCCATGAATAAATTCCAATTTAGTCCCTTAAGTAAACTGAAAAATCAAAATAGTCTCTTTCATTTCACAATTTCTGAAAATGTCCTGTATGTTTACTAATCACAATCGAAATGGTCATTTAACCACTTAATGACTAAATTAGCTAATGTGGCAATCATTAATTGAAATGGTAAAATTAATACGGTCAAACAACAACACGTAGACACCACCTGGACTTGACCTGCTCGACCCACTCACCCGCCTGATCCAATCCAACCCACCAGACTCGAACTGGTCATTAAATGCATTTCCCTCACTCACAACAGTACATTGCAGTCTTCACGATTCTTTTCCAAATCGATTGCAGAACCTCGATTCTTCTTCCTCAATCCCCAAACTAGAGGTTGATATATTTCTGATTCCATGTATGAGTAATGAGGAATAATCAAAACTTATACATGTTCAAATTTTCCTCTCAAAACTGATACATGCTGATTCCATGTATTTCCTCTCAAAACAGATTCCATGTATATTTTCCTCTCAAAACTGATACATGTTGTTCAAATTCAAGTAGTTATTTGTTACCAACTTTGTCATACCTCTGGTTTGGGGATTGAGGGAGAAGAATCGATGTTCTGCGACCGATTTGGGAGAAGAATCGAGGTTCTGCAATTGATTTAGCAGAAGAATCGTGAATGGAAGAATCGCGAAGACTACAACATTCTGTTATGAGTGAGGAAAATGCATTTAATGACCGGATCAGACCGGGTCGGGTCTGGTAGGTTGGGTCGGATCGGGTGGGTGGATGGGTCGAGTCCAGGTGGCGTCCACATATTACTATTTGACCATATTAATTTTAATATTTCAGTTAATGATTGCCACGTCAGCTGATTAAGTTATTAATTGATTAAAGGACTATTTTGGTCATACTCAGTGAACATACATGACCTTTTCAAAAACTGTGAAACGAACGGAACTATTTTGGTTTTTCGGTATATTTAGAGGACTAAATTGACATTTATTCCATTTGGTGACCAATACTCTCTACCTTCCTTCTTGCAGGGGGTGACCCTCCTTGATTTGCCATGTTCACTGGTTTGCCAATCCATGATGAAGATCTGGGCTCTGCTTATTTTTATTCCGCATATCCTTGGAAGCCAGTCGAAGGATGATGTTCCATCATGTACATAACTATCTAATGAAAATATTGTACTGATGCAAAATATTTGTCATTACATATATGACCTTAATTATTATATATATATATATTAGCAGCTATAACAGAGAGACTAAAGGTTGGTCTATGTTTATCACTAATAACAACTGCTTAACCAATTTCATTGATCATACTGAGCATGAGGTTTTCCTTCTTTACTAGTTCTACCATTATATAATGTGTCAGGGTTGGGGGCAGGGAGGGCAAATCCAGTGAAGGATGTGCTTGCTTTTGTAAAAGCCATCATGTTTGGTCGCCCAATGGCAATCGGGCAATATTTATTAGGTTGCCTATTCCTAGGCATAAACGATTCTGTATAGTAGATGTTTGTTAGGAAAGACCAAGCTCCTACATGCCTGCTATGGTTTTTTCAACTATGAATGCTCTTCGCCTTCAAATCCCTCAATGAGATTCTAAGGGACTTATCACTCGAGATTTAAAGAGATCTATGGATCGTTAAGAGATTGATCTAGTAGAGATTCTTGGTTTCTTCCATTTGACCATAGACGAAACAATAAATCACCTTCTACGCTTTCGACCCAAGCTCACTCATTACTTCCCTTACTCCCTACTTCCAAACTTGGTTTGTCACCTTGCTGGCTCTCCTACCACTATTTCGGATGTTCGCTTAGATGCTCACTTTTTCTAGAATAATCGTCTAAAATCACATTTACTACCTATGGGCCCCATATCAAAGCGACAACCTTTCAGGCGGAGCCATATACCCTCATCTCCTCGGTGCGCAGCTAGGATGTATCCAATCTTTTCTTCGCATAATACATTGGCCAATGACACCAGGAGTTTCCTCTCGCCCCATTCTTACTTTGGAGGATTTTTAGAGAATTATTGGGACCAACCTTGGTATAATGACCTCTCCATCTCCTTTGCCATTCAAGTTTAAACCAGGCATCTCCCGCAGCATGGGTACTTGGTGGGCTTCCAAGATAGGTCCTCTTTTTCCACTCCACTGACCACAATTTTATTCACGCGTTTATTTGGCTCTTTCAAAGGTATGTTTCCACCCTTTTTTGTCAAAAATAAAAATAAAATAAAACTTCCCTTGTATCTTTAACCATATATATATATATATATATATATATATATTATGGCTATTTGCAGCTCTTCCTCATAGAATGATTGGTAGTGGAAGCATCACACCCCTTTTTTCTTCTTTAATTGTTTATTCGTTGGAGGCTTCAAGTCCCAATACCTCAGGCTTTGGTACCACTCTCTAAGTTGCTCAAGGTCTTGACATTTGGTCTCCCTGTTGTACTAATGATTTCAACAAAAGGAAACCAAATACTTCCCTTTTTACTGAGGTGATGACCAAGTAGCCTCGAGGTAAAGATTGTACTCTTCCCTTTTTTATTCTAAAAACATTCTTGTGCATAAATTGTTCTATATTTTGTAGTAAATGCCTCTGAGCCTCTAGAAATTAAAGTCGCTCTTGAAGAAGATCAAAATGACCCCCTTAGGCATTATAATTATAAAGTTATATTTAATTAGGTAGTTACCTATGAATATACATGGATATACTATAAAAAAATATTTATTATATTTATTTTTATTTTAACACAGGCCAACAAATTGACCACTTCCAACTTGGTCTTGCTCTCGGCTATGACTTCTAGCCTTGAAGCCGTTTTCCAAGCCAGTCCAACTTTCCTTCAACTCGAGAATCCAAACCCTCAGATATGGGCTCCCCTCTTTCAAAGGTATAAAAATAATTAATACCATTTTTTTCAAAACTAAAAATTAATGTTAATTTGTCTTTGCCCAAACACTTTTTGTGGCAATTTCAGCAAACCTCACTTGTTCGTGAAGACCCACCACCCACTGGGAGTACGACACCTCGGGAATTGTGAAGGTATAGAAAGAAATAAATTCATACTTTAATGTTCAAAAATAAACATTACCTCACTTCCCTCTTTTATACTTAGGATGTACTTAATGGTGAATCTTCCGCGGATGAAGACCATAGCTTGGAAAAAGATTATGCACCACCAAGTGGTGCTACCCAAAAATCTTATGTTGGCATTCAAAACAAAGAAGATGCCACACACATTTCAGCTCTTGAGGATACTACACTCGGTGATTTGTCTTCTGATGATGAGCCTTCGGCATTTGTGGACATGACCTCCTTTGAGCTCCATGTTGACCCATTGACTACTACGCCAATGGTCATTGTTGGAGCATCTAACCTTGAGGCTCGAACTTATCCTCTTACTATTGACATACCACTACATCAATTTGAGACCTCGACTTCCGAGACCCAACAAGATCCGACTCCACAAGTTGCTGATACCACTCCTCATGTATGAAATTTGAATTTAATCATTTTAAATACCATACTTGGCATTTAATATATGTTAAAATATATTTTTATTAATAAATATGAACATATAAAAATATATTAATAACTATGCTATTTATAAATATATTATAATTTTTTTAAAAAATTAAATATTAAACTTAAGCATATTTATATATAAATATATGTATAATATATAATTTTTATCATAATAATCTTTTCAATTATATTTCTTATTTTACTCAGGTGGTCGAAAATCAACCTCCTCTCTCGGACACAAAAAATGCTACAACAATTCCTACAAATGATAGGACCTCCAACCCAATGGTAAGCCTATTTAATAAAGAATAGTATATGTATGTATATTCATCTTTTTAAAATTTATATATATATATATTATATTTTCTTTTTTTAGGCTACCACTTTCCAAGGTGCAAGTTTCATTCATTTGTACATGGGTTCTTTGAAAATTATCAATAAGGACATTCAACCTTTTTCAGCCAAAGCCTAGGTTGGTCAGAAGCCAACTACCAATGCATTAACTTCGATACTTACTTTGGGCCATGACTTGGATATTTCATCAGCAAACATGTTGGTTTATATTTTGCCACTTTTAGAGCTGATTGCAGAAATAGATCAACTTGTAGCCATGCCTTTTCCGAGCTAACTGGTCAGTAATGACACTTTCTCTAGACTATGTCAAGCCTTGTCTCATCTCCAGAGAGACTATCTCACATACTTCACCCCGTCCAAACTGAACCTGTTCTCAACCAGATAGCGATTGATGCCTTTCAGCTAGAGTCCATTCCCTCTTTTCAAAGACAATCTTAGCTTGCTTGTTAGGATGTTGATAGAGTTCTTATTGGGAGGGACCATCGACAAGAGTTATTTAACCGCCTTACGGTGATCACTAAAGATAAAAGCCAGAATCTCGGTTTCCGAAAAGCATATTCTTGAAATGGCCATAGCTGACACCCAAAAGAAATTTGACCTCGTGAGTGCTAAGTTGTGCTCGAACACTCCGTTCTTGGCTAGAATTTTGATGAGGAGTTTAACCAACCCTCATTTTGACCATATATACCTCGAGGGAATTTTCAGATTAGGAGCATCTCATAATTATTTGAAGCGTTCCCAACAAAGTTACAAGCACTCCAAGAAGGATGACTCAATTGAGAGTGGCCATATAGTCGGATCCAACTTCTTATCTTAGTGAGTCTTCTTCGGTGCCACCTCCTACTCAGCCTGTAATACCCTGAGATTGGTGATATTGGATGTGTGCAAATGAGGTCAAAGCGCACTAAAAAGAGCTTGTATTGATTTGTGGGCTAGTTTTCAATCCCGAAAAGCAAGTAATAACCCCCAATCAGTGCCCCGAGGTGTTAAAGATGGTATCAGAGCTAACTTGCGACCATGTGTTGTGCTGAGAGTATCAGTTAGCCACCTAGGGGGACAAATATCCTTGGGGATCTAGAGTGTGATGAAGGCGCAACGAGGACGTTGCATTCTCAAGTGGGGGAGAATGTAATACCCCTGGATTGAGTGATGTTGAAGAGCGACTTAAAAGGATTGAAAAATTACTCATATCAACAAGGAACATCTTTCTTTTATAGTGGTCATTCCAAAAAAACTTCAAGGTTAAGTGTGCTAACCCTAGAGTAATTCTATAGTGGATGACCCATGGGAAGTCTCTCAGGGTATGCGTGAGTGAGGCCAAAGTGTATTGAAAGAAAATTGTATTGATTTGTAGGTTAGTCTTCAATCCCAAAAAACACCTAACAACTTCCGGCCTCGCAACGGATCGAAGTGTTACACATCCTTCATTAGGTGGATCAGTTTAGGCTATAAACTATTTTAGGCCAGCCTGTCCACGCACTAGTGGAAAAACTGCCTCTTGCACCGACCCAGTAGAACCGGGCATCTTGAAGAACCGCTTTTTTTAGTTATTTGAACCGGTAATAACAAACCGTTCGCGTCAAGTAATTATTTGAACCGGCTAGTAACGATGACCCGGTTCAAGAAAATCGAAAAGAAGGATTATTTGAACCGGTTATTTATAAAGCCACATCAATTTAGTACTTTTTGAACCGGCTACTCATTAATGCCGCTCCAACTGAGTACTTGAATCGAACCTATACTTGTGCCGCTTCAAAAAGTTGTTGATGCGAGTATTTATAGAACCGGCCTTTTTAATAGGCCGCATCTAAAAACCCTATTGAAGCGGCGAATGTTTTTTAGCCGGTGCAAATACATCTGTGACTTGTTTAAGTATCTTCCGCCATACGCTATGTGAACAGACCAAGGCTCAATGCTATTCTCTCTGCCGTCTGCTCTTGCACCCACCGGTAGCTAGGCATCTTCCTTGTAGCCATTTCGAAACGACATCCTCCATATACCCCCACTCCCACCACGCATTGTGCCCGTCAACCCTTACACTCCCCCTGCATCGTCCGTTCAATAATTCCCCAATCGACACGACGATTCTGCCGGCGTACGCACGCGACTCACGGTGCGTTTGTGACTTTGTTTTCAATATCCTACGGTTTATGCTAATTCCGTATTAAATATTGTGTGATTCTGCTTAGATTGTATGTCAATGCATCCGGGCTTGATTTATGTTTGTTTGAATTCACAAGCCGCGGGATTTTATTGTTTGCCCTCAATGTGTTCGACAGAATGTCTATAAGATAGAATTTATGTTTGATGTGTTCATTTCTTGCACTGAGACAGAATGACTTTGTTTTCAATATCCTATGTTTGATGTTTGATGTCTTAAATTACAACATAAGAAATTTCAACTAGAATATGAATATAGAAATTATTTCCACATGCAACGACACTCAAATTGATTTACTTTAATTTGTAGTGTTTCGGCTTACATAATTGTGTGGAACTAAATATAAAGTGCGAAATGATTCAAATTTCTACACAATATATATTTATGCAGAATAGATTGAGAATCCTAGCTATGCATCCTTATATACATGTCATGTGTTTATTAAGTTTAAATATTAATAATACTAATTAAATATATATATATATATACTTATATAAACACACACAAAGATCGCTATGCTAAATACCATTTTTGTATCTAAATTAAGATATGATCCGTACACTATGTGTATTGCGATGCTTTTATAAAACCCGCCGTTTCAAAGTCTACAACATGTTGAGTGGCTGATTCTAACTGTTGTGACGATTGTTCGTATTAAAAATTTACCCTAACATGACTACACAACTCTAACTGCTTTGACAAATCTCCAACTGCGAATTTTATTATTACTTGATGCATCAACTGAATAGGGCTCATCTAGTCCTTATGTAATTTAATTACATTTTTTAGAATGGCGTCATCACGTCGTCGTTGGATGTATGGGGATCTAGCGACCATAGATTTCTTCAATGGATTACAAGAATTTTGTAGGGTAGCGTGTGAAAACCGAAGGTCTAGACCTGGTATTGACGATATATTATGCCCTTGCCGTGACTGCAACAACATAAGAAAATGGACCGATATTTCTATAATAGAAGATCACTTGCTGCGCCGAGGTTTTAAACAAGGATATGACGTATGGTTCTGGCACGGTGAGCAGATGGTTCATTCGAGTGCAGAGGCTGTAGTAGAACAACGCGATGGGGATGGAGATGATAATGATCACGAGTACGAGGCTTCGCATGATGTGCAGAACGTTCAAAATTTAGAGGCGCCTAAAGGTAGTGACAGTGAGCGAGAAGATGAAACGAGAGAGATGGTGGGTTGTTTACGGGAAGAAGCCACAGATGATCCCAATTGTTACGCCAGTGTTGTGAAGGCTGCTGAGACTCCCATGTACCCTGGTTGTGAGGATTTCTCCATACTTTCTGCTATGTCCACGCTATTCAGCATAAATGCAAAGGGTAATTGGACCGACTCGAGTTTCAGTGATTTGTTGGATGCCTTATCGAGGATGTTCCCGAAGGGAAACGAACTACCAAAAATGACTTACTTCGCTAAGAAATTGATGTGTCCTCTGGGGTTAGAGTATGAACGGATCCATGCATGTCCAAATGATTGTGTCCTATTCCGAAATGAATACTCAAACTTAGACAGGTGTCCAATATGTGGTAAGTCATGCTACAGGGAGATCGAAGGCACGGTGGAAGGTGGCGTTACCTCAAAGCATCAGAATCACAGGCCTGCTGTGAAGGTGCTATGGTACCTGCCCATTGTCCCCCGTTTCAGACGTTTGTTCTCGATTAAGAAAGATGCGAAGCACTTGCGGTGGCATGCAGAGGGTAGAAAAAAAGACGGTTTAATTAGACATCCAGCTGATGCCGAGCAGTGGCATAAGCT
>MAYD01390016.1:0-12658 GCA_001909325.1 Ruellia speciosa
ACTTATACTTAAAAAAAAAAATAGTCATAAGTCTTATTAGATTCGTCTTAATGAGTATTTTTAAAATATCAACTTTATATATTTTTTACCTTTTGATAATTAACGATATTAATAGTTAAAGTTCTGTATCGGCAAGTATGCCCGCTTCAAATGTTGCAATATTTAAGAGACGGATGTAATATATTTTTTGGTCAAATTAATATATTTGGGAGTATATATTGGTAAATAAAAATAATAAATAAATAAATGCTCAAATATCAAGTCACACGTTTATTGTAAATAAAAGAAGATCACAATTCATTTAATTCCTTTCATTCTTTCACGCAATACAGCATCAACAAATCCAATCCCTTCAACGATGCGTTCGGATTTCAACCTTTAGCGCGGCGGCGAAAGATTTGGCTTCGGCGGCGGCGGCGCCTGCACTCCTCCCCGATTCACTTGATACGACGGGTCCGATGAGCCGCTCCATTTGGTCTCGTACGGCGGCGGCATGGGCGGTTCCCTTGGTTCCGATGGGCCGCCGTGATGGATGGTCCATTGGGCTTCCGCATGGGAAGAAACGAAGCCCAAAAGGATGAGGCAGAGAAGAAACGTGGTGGTAAGGATACTGTGGTGCTTCATTTTTTTTCGATCTGTATATTTGCGGAAGATTTGATCCCCATTTTATAGTGGGAGTGGGGGAGATATGACGTCACGGAATAATTTTATTTTGGTGTATTTCGGGAAGGAATACAGTAACTTATAAAATACACTATACTGTAATTATCTTTACTTTATTATTAAATGGGAAAATTATATTAAATTCCCCAACTTCAATATAACTAAAGTCAATTTTCTCTTAACAAAAGTTTTAGAGTTAACTTTGTAATTATTTCCTATATTTTTAAGTTCTCATACTACATTCATGCGGGGATCGCAAAAGATATAATTGACATAATTAAAATAATTAAATATACTAAAATATTATCCCAATTAATTTAATCGCAGCACAATTGTCGAAAAAAAATATACGAAAAATTGAAGTTTAATACTCATATGACAAATATTTTAGCAATCATCCCCATAACAAAATTTATTAAAAATAGATGTCTAATTAAAATTTGAGCTTGACAAGCAATATATTTTTTTGATAAGTATGTTAAGGTTGAGTTATTTGTGATTGAATTTTAACATATTTAATTGTTTTAATTATATAAAGTACATATTCCAAGATCCTACAAGCGTGCTAAAATATTTTATTTTGGGGATTAAACTCCAATTTCTCATAAAAAAAAATATCTACATTTGTGTTGAAGTGTACAAAACGACGTGTATTTTGAAATAGAAAAAAAAATCTTTCCTTATACGGTATCTATTTTAAAATAAATGGAGTAATAGATATGCTTTCCTTTTTAGTACTTTTGGTAATTTCTCCATCTTTCATTAATTAATAAAATATTTTATTTTTTATTTTTATCCGATCATAAAATCATTTTTCCATCTAAATAATCAATTTCTTCATCTTTGTTAAATCACATACCGTAATCCCACGTATTATCTATTTGGGAACGAAGATAGTATATAATATTGAACTATAAAAACACTCACTCTCCAATTGGCCATTTTGTAAATAAAGATAATGTTTATAGAAATGACAGTCAATTTATGGTTGCCGTTAGTATGAATAAAGATGATAAGAGACCGAGTTATATTCGGACTCAACTCAAAACAAATGGATTGGATTCGAGTCTATTTAAACGGGTTTGGTCCGGTAAATGATTGACATAGTTCTGGTCCAACCCAAGCACAATTTATATTTTCATCTTACTTTACTACAAGTATTATTATTATTCAAGTCAATTTTAGATTTCAATTTTAATATTTTATATGATATATTGCTACAACAATCAAGGAGTAAGTTGAATATAAATGGGATAAGGTACATAGTGGCGTGGAATTTTGGGTTTGATGAAACAAATCCGTTGCCACCTCTTCGCATAAGTCATCATTACCAAATTTAGAAGAGCTAGGAAAAGAATTTGTGTGGGCGATGGTGAGAAGTATTTTTAAGAAATTATTTTAAACATTAAGTAAGAAGTCTAATAAAACCGACCTCAGATCAGTTGGTAGGGCAGTGGAGGACTCTAGTGGTTGCACAGTTATTCCTATATCGCTGGTTCGAACCCGGCAGGTCGGATTAATCATTCTTTTAACCCTCTCTGAGGATTTTTATTGGGCCTGAAACGAAACTTTTATTGGGCCGATGGGTGCCACTTCTTAATGGGCTATCCGCAAATTCTTGATTTGTTAGGCTTTGTTAGTTTATGTTTTCAAACCAGCCATTTTATAATTTTTTTCTCTGTAAGTCATCACTGTCTATCCCATTAATCAGGATATCCAAAAACCATATCTGAAACTCCATCTCCAATCCCTAATCTGCCCAATTTCCCATGGCGACAGTGCCCAACAAGAATGCTCGTAGCGGCGATGCTCCAAGGGAGGTCTTGCGACAGTGGCGACGATGAATCACAACGGGGCGGCCAAAAAATATAAAGTACAAAATATAAAATTTTCATATTTTCATTTTCTCTTTTCTCTCTCAGGTCTCAAAAATATAAAATCTCATTTACATAATAAAATTCATTAAAAAATTCATACACACTTTATTTGTCAAATAATTTAAAATTATTAAATATAGAGAAAAATATAAAATAACAATGTAATAAAGTATATAAAATAAATAACTACATTAAGTTCATGTACGAGCATAATTAAATTACAATTGATATACGTTATTATAGTTTTTTACATAGAAATTATTGTTAATACTAAAAAAATATATTTACAAAAATAATTGTTTTGGTACAATATGAAAATAAAATTAACACTAATAAAAGAAATCAGTGTAAGTAAAAATACAAAATAAAATGAAAAGAGATGTACAATTATGTACCGTAATGCAATGTTAAGAGAACCGGACCGGTCCGGCCAGTCGGACCAGTCCGACCGGGAACCGGTTGCAGAACCGGTCCGGAAGAATGAAAAAACCGTTTTGTGCATTGAACCGGAAAAAACCAGTGAAACCCGGGTTGAACCGGTGGACCGTTAGAATCGGAAAAACCGGGTTGGACCGGGATTTTTTAATTTTTTTTTTTTCAATTTTTTTTCAAAATGTTTCCTTTACTGGCGTAATGCAATTTCACAAAACTTCAATGCTGACTTACTATTCATTTTAAATTTAGGATTAATAAAATTAATTTACATAATTTGTTAAGACCAACATAATATTTTTAAAATTAGATGATAAAAAATTACAATATTGATTAAATTGATGAATTTATTCCAATATATATAACTCATAAAAAAATTTAGAATTATTATTAAATTTTATAATCAATTCATTATTCACATATACAATATACACGTAATCACATCAACATATAATCATTACACTTTATATATCCGTACAAAATTATTATTAAAGTCAAAATATCACATCAACACATAATTATTACACCTCACACAAATCGCAATCATTCTTATTTTAATTCGAAAAAATCCATTCTACGACGGAAAATTTCTCAAATTATAATAATAACCAAACGCAACCTAATTCATTATTTCCCTTGTTTTGGCTTCTAGTTCCTTCTACATTCTGAAGTCGACACTGAAGCCAATTGTATCAATCTAACTCTATTAAAGAAATTATCAATTATCCACTGATATAATTCACTATCGTCATTGCCAAATATATCCATATATATACTATTTAAAAGAAACGTGGATTATTTCAAGATAAAAAATGGTTTAATAGATTCTACATTAAAAAATAATGTAATGTTTTGCATTGTAGGATTTAAAGCATAAAGATTATCATCACCAGCATACCGCACGTGTGTATACCATATGAAACCATGGCTCACGAGAAGCAATGCCTTCACAGATTCCTTTATTTTATATGAGCACATATCATTTCTACCAAATTTTTTTAACTGCGCGCAGTGCAGGCAAGAAGATTACATTTCCATGCTACAAAGATTTATAACACAGCAAGTAAAGCAGAGTACAACAATGTCGCTTACTAGTACCCTCTTTCTTATCACCCCTTATTTGCGCAACCAAGCTTTTCGTCTGTCTATAGTTACCATCTACTGCCTACCACCCAGTTGCATCGAAAAGCATGCTATTACCTACGTAGAAGGAGGTCTATTACCATGTCATGTATCAACAGTCCCTCAATTTCATTACCTATCTCATCGATCTCTTCTTTGGCATCCGCCCACTGCATCTCCTTATCAAGTGTTTCAAGTTCAACTAACGTCTCGTCATCGAAGAAACGCCGGCTGATTAACTTCTCGAGAGCTTCCCGTATTCCTTCCTTCCTCAGATTTAAGCCTCCTAATTTTGGCATTACCCAGGGGTACAAATCCGTGTGGTCCTGGAAAATCTCCAAGATCGAGTAATTTATTACATCGAAGAGAAACCTTCTGTCTGACCTGGTTCTGGATGCCTCATCGCTGTATTTCTTCTCAAGGTAGTCAAACAGACTGGGATCCAGAGGGCTGTCGGGGGAGGGCCATCTTGTTCTGAATATGTCGAAATCGGACTCTTCAAGACCAGATGCAATCAGCAGATCAATGATGTAAGAGGTTTCCCAGGTTATTGCTCTGTCTACATGGTACCGTTCGGAAGCATGAGGAGATAATTGTGTAGCTTCTTCCTCGATAGGGATGAGAGAGGATTCCCTGGTATGTGTGCCTGACTCCATCTTGAGGAGCTGTAGTTGCATTCGGAGTTCTGTGATGGAAAAGATTTGAGAAAAACACAAGATCAGATAAAGATAACTATGGATGCAATGCGTGTGGTGTTAGATCAATTATGGGGTTTAAGGAAACACAGCATGTGTCTACAGAAGCACAGCTGACTAAAGGCGTACTGTCAACTCATACATTGTTACAACTACAGTGAGGACAGAGGATGACAAAGGTTGGCTACAAATACTCTCGTCATTTGGAGAATGCAAAAACTATACAGCTGAACAAGTCACAGCCGTGCTATATAATAAAAAAACCAATTCACACAATGGCTGTATTCAAATGATAATGGATCCAACAAATATGTGCAAAATCATGAGAATCATGCCTCAAAGGTAAGTCAGCTGCACTCTGTGCTTCCTAGCGAGCAGTAAACAGTTAGTTCAAAACAGAAGGGTTGATTTATTGGTCAAGTTACATTCAGGACAAGCATCCAAGATTTCCAGCAGATAATTATAATAGTTAAGAGAGACATTCTATACCATGAAGTTCAGCGCTGACTCTCTCAAAACTTTCAGTTGACAAAGTTTCATCTGTGAAAGGAACCTCGAGGACCGAGACAGGGCTAGGATGATCAGCCTCTTTGGAGCTTTCTGAAGACTCCAGCTCAGCTCCATGGCATTGCAACGAAGGAGAACCATGTTTGGGTGGTTCAAGTTTCTGTTCCTGTAATAATCACAACAAAAGATGAAGCAAGCACTGGTTAAGAGAATAAAGTGTTTAAAGTTCAGTTAGCTACAGCACTACACGTCTTTAAGTGAGAAAAGCAGCCTGAGATGTGCATCCGTTGAACCCTCCTGGCTAGTAAGATGTAACTGTGGGTTGAATATTATATTTGTTATTTTATTAATAAAAATTTATTATCCCTAATAAATTGTAAGTCCTTGTTCATATAAATTTCTTAAAAAATTATCTTACTATTTATCCTTTTTTTGAAGTTATCTTTTTAATATAAAAATATCCCCGCAGGGGGTGGAGCTGGGGATGGGTGTCCTTCCCCTGCCCCCTTGCCATCCCTACTCATGCTCAAATGGCCTATAGTTTCCCAGATAAAATAATACTGCAAATGAAAATTATGTGATTTGTTGATGAAAATGAAAGTTGTAAAGAAACTAGGATCTACAAAATAAAAATAAAGGCCAATTTGTCGCAAGAGATATTTTTATAACAAGTCTCAATGTGCGCTACAGACATTTACTCCACATGAAGCAGGACACAACAAAGAGATGACACATAAGCCCAGTCATGTCATGTATGTTTATCACATCTTAAAACTCAGAGAAGAATATAAGTGTGCTCGAGGAGAATACAAGACTCATTCGCTGCCTAGCCAACTGGTACCGATCATAGAATCATAATTCACATAAGTCAATGTGTACTGTACTCTTTACATCCATCATTTCAGTAGCTCTACGGATATTTTCTCAACATGAAACAGGACACTAGAGATGACACATAAACACAGTCATAGCATGTATGTTCATAACATCTTAAAACTCAGGGAAGCATCTAGAGGAGAATACCGATCATAGAATCATAATTCACATAACTCAGACAAAAACAACCAAATGCAACCTCTGGAATTCATAATGCATTGCAATTTAATGGGCCAGCAGGTTATAAGGGAAAAAAAAGTTACAGTGCTCACGAAGGCATGTTTCAGCATGAATATAATGCATGAAACAGTAACCAGTAATAATCAAAAAGTCCATTCAAAGACAGACATATTAAAAATAACACTAGCAGTAATCATAAGTCCAACTGCATAAAAACTTTTAGAAGATTGATACTTAATTAAGAAAGAGGATCAGTGATTGCACAGTTCTGATAATATTCAAGGGTTAAACACAGAACATTTTCTTTCTAGAAGGAAAAGGAAAGGTGAATATCCAAACCTGGAGATGGGAATCCTCTGGGACATGAACTACAGATTTATCATCATCTACAACCGAACGTGACCGTGTCGTAAGGAATTCCAAAGATTTTGAAGACGGGGTTGGGCTTCCAGGTTCAGCAACTGTCACTGCATCAGATACAGGATTTCTGAAAAAGTTATCCTCTCCAGCCATCTCAACCATGCATTGCTGTTCGGTTAAGCCTTTAGTATTTGCCTCCATTTGAATCTCGAACTTGGCTTCTATTGATGATTCTATCTCATTAGCAAATTTGTGCTGACAAGGATAGGGCTTTTTGTTTCTTGATTTTGAATCTTCTGATGAATCATTTTTATGACGCTGATTTCTTTTTGCACCATTACTTCTACCACGACGTAGTGGACCACCATGCATCAGTGGATCTTCTTCAGCCCACTCATGATCATTATATGTGCTTCTCCTATCAACCCTTCCACCTGTAGATGGAGGAAGTGATCTTGATCTAGATACATTCCTGCTTATGACATCCTTCCAACCATCTCTACTGCTGATGCCTATTGGAACATCCCGGGTTGCAGTTCCATTATTGCAACTGAGTTGATTGGTTGGCCTGTCCAGACTTGTCTTAGAATTCAAATTGTGTGGCCTTGTTTCCCTTTTTGCTAATGAAAGCATTTCACCAAGTGTGTTGCTCCTGCTAACCATTTCCAGATCTTGATATTTATGAGTCATTATCCACCTCTCAGAGAGTCGCTTTTTTGCTTCCCTACTGACAGATGATTCGCCAGAATGATACCGATATCTACAAAAATCATTGTCACTGAAGGTATTTCCATAAGATAATTTAAACTCCTCTGATTCACTTTCAAAATCACTTTCATTAGCATCATAGGAACTCTCGTCTCCAACATATCCTTTGAACTTCATTGACTTTGTATCTACAGTCTCAGTATCATGATAGCCATTTCTCATCCTCATTGTAATTTCCCTGGCTATTTCTCTAGCTTCCTTAGAAATGGGCTTTGACAATCCCTCGTCATGAAAAGAATCTTCCTTTATCCATGTAACTGTCTCAGAACCTCTAATTCTTTGAAATTCCTTCTTGAAGTTGGGTTGATAACCATGTGAAAGATTGTGCAATGGACCAGCTGCACCAGTACTCTGCATCTTCCCAAGGTTTGGCTTCAGAACAACAATCTTGGTAGGAAGAATCTGTTCCTCATTCTTGTCATCTAGTTGAATCCTTGAAGAATGGTGAGAAATACGGGATCTGTGGCGACTGTGTGGTTCAAGCAAAAGACCATCTTCACGGTTCAGGTTAGAAGTGGAATGGTGCTTGTTTGACTTGTCTTTCTCCGATCTCCACGATTTTGCTTTGCTTTCATACTTCCCGGAATTTGACGGCTTCAATACTGCTATATGACTACTAACAGAACTTTTACAATCACTTTTTACATCGTGCAAATGCTTCCCAAACAAGGAATCTGGTTTGTGGAGATACTGTAACAGTAAGTCCTTGTTGGAGTCCAGCATCTCTAAAGTATCATCCAGCTCTTTTGAATCCTGAAGCTTTTCATCAGTGGATAGACGCTTTGCATCATTAAACTTCTGCCTAATGAGTGCCATCTCTGGTTTTGTAAGAACTGTGCCCGTATTCCATCTTGAGGAACAACGACGATTCATAACATGAGATGCTTCCAAGTCCTCATAGACATCCTTGAATTCTTGATGATCATTCAACCTTCTTTTGTTCAACCTATCATCATGCAGCTGGCTATTCTTTTGGAGGTTATTTGCAATGTCTGGAGATCTTTTTTGTTGCCTATGGACATGCCGTGGGGATGGCATCCCTTCAAGGCCCATTAATCTGGCAATAACACTTGGAGAGTGTCTCTTGGGTCCAGCTTCTTTTGACATTTCGTCTGCCAGTAGCTTCTTCATTGGTATACCAGTTTCCCGTGCTGAGGGGCTCTGCCTAAATTCCGGCATAAACTGAGGAAGAAAAATAAAAAGAGACAAAATTTTAGAGCCACTGACAGCAGTTTACAGCTCACTATGTCACAAAAATAAAAACACAATGTCTTGCATACTAAATAACAGAAACAAAATTAGATTATCCCGGACCATATCATTCCTATCTCTTCCATCAATGTAAGATCGAGAATCAGACGACAATCTGGCAACCTCTTTCTGTTTCTGGATCTGTTGGATTCCTGGTCAATGGTTCAAAACGTAATTAATCTCAGTCCAGGGTGTGAATATAATAGCAAGTATGCATTCCTAAGAGTAATCTCTTCATCATCAAATTGAAATTTTAAAAATAAAAAAAAACAATATAATGATCACTGCCATCAACAGGGCATGCGGTATGCATAAAGAAAATAAACTTGTGCATTCATCAACAAAATCACCTCTTATAGAATAATACTATCCAAATATTAACAACTTAAAGCTAGAAATATGCTTTGTCAGTCAATTAAAACATTGACAAAGAAAAGAGGCAACATACGGACAATAATTTGAGAAGTTCATAAATAAATGCAGGTCAGCTTTTTTGAGGGACAAGGCCCAGCAATTATAACCCGTCATAAGTAGAAAATCCAAAGACGAACAAAATTATGCTATACCACTGTAGAAAAGTTTCTTTCATTCCACTTGCCAACAAACTTGCTTTAGTAAAGCAGAGCATGCTAGTCATCAACACAGTCTCATTACTTCACGCTTTCCACAAGCAAAGGAAAGAAAAAAAATAAACAAAAAAAGAAAGCTATATGACTCCAAATTCATAGCTTTTCATATCTACACTAAAGATTACTCTCCGCTGCCCAACTACTAAAATGACTAACATTATCAAATCCTGCAAATAGTAACTGAACTTGCAATTTCTGTGTAAACGCCCAAAAGATGGGCTAAAGCTGTAAAAGAACCATAAATATATAGTGTATATATATATATAAGAGTATTTTTCCGGTTCATTTTGCAAATTAAAACTCTTCGATCAAGTTCAAGAAGTGCTTCTCTTGGATATTATCGTTTCGTTTGAATTTGTCTGTAGTTCATAAGAAGAAGAAGAAGAAGAAGGACATGGTGACAATTCAACTCTTCTTCAAAAATTAAAATCTCCAAGAAGAAACCATCATACCAATTCAGAGTGCAAAACATAAAATGTACACTCCACCCCACCGAAGATAAAATTCATATCCTGGAACAACACAGCGTAAACTTTCTAAAATTCATGCCGTCGGTTGAAATTCTCATGCTATTTTAGGAAGAAAGATAAATAAAAAGAAGCAAAAGTTCTCTGAAATGATCGCAACCACTATGCTGAAACCAGATGTTCAAGTAACAAAAATACCTTCCATGCCCGACGCACTTTTCGTTTTCCTGTGCCGAGCTCTCTCCATTTCCTTCTTCCAAAATTCAAATCAAATAGGTCGCACTTGCAAAACGATACCGAAGACAAAGAAGGCGAGAGAGAGAGAGAGAGAGAGAGAGAGAGAGAGAGAGAGGACGAATATTTTCAAAAACAAGGAAAAACCTTTTTTCTTTATGTTTTTTTCTTTTTTTTCAAAAAGAAAAACACGGAGATTACGAGACAGCAAAAGAAGCGGCGACGAAAATCAGATCGAAATTATCGGAGAAAAGCACATCATCGCCTCGAAAAACGTCGCCATTGATACCCTAACTCACCTTCTCACTTCACCTGCATTTCAAAAACACAAAAACCTCCACAATCAGATCCTCCTCCACGATCAATACACACACAACAATAAAAGCAACAAGAAAAAACTCAACAACAACCAAAACTCATCCATAGCCATACCGAACCGAAAAAATCACATCCATAACAGAGGACACACAGGCATTCTAGACTAGATAGCCGAAAGAGAGTGGTCCAACGCACGTAGCCATAGCATGACCGCCTCAAATGAAGGCGAAAAACTGCGCCATAGACACATACCTTTAGAGAGAGAAAGCACGGAGAACAAGTGAAAGGAGGCAGGCGGCCATTAATGACGGCAGTGTGCGTGATTTTTGAATTGGGAGTTTGAAATATAGAGAGATTTTAGCTACATCTGAATTTCTGAAAACAAAAGGTGGGTATTCAGAATTCACGTTTCATTTATGCAAGATCCGGGGACCTCGACACCTCGGATGAATCTACAGCGTCGCTAACTGTGGCCCACAGAAATGAACAGCACGATTGACTCCGTCCTGGCCCATAAAGCATCACGAGGTGAAAACAGTGAAGCGGGAGTCCCCCCACCCCACCCCCCCAACTTGACACGTGGGGAAAATTTAGACTGCCACGCAATATTTGCGGAAATCTTCTAAACTTGGAGGGTATTTATGGAAAAGTAGAAAATCCACCTGTTTATGATGAGTTTTGTTTAAGAAAATCGACTGTTTTATGATGGATTTTGTTTCGGAAAATCGACCTTTACAATGGATTTTGCTTAGGAGGGCAATTATGGAAAAGTATAAAATCAAACTATTTATACTGGATTATGTTTCGGATCAAATATTGATAAATCAGGTCAATCATTTTAAATGATTTTTTATATTAAAAAATTATATTTTTGATCAAAATATTTGGAATATAATCCAACCAAATTTGATTTGCATTGTTAACTTTGCATCGAAATTAGAATCAAATTAAATTCGATTCAATTTTCATATAAAGTTTAAATGATCATGTGATTTAAATAAAGTCAAAATTGGAATGAGCTTATTTCATCTAAAAAAACCAGATAGAGCTCTAGTGAGTTAGCTGATCAAAATTGGAAGAAACTGATTTCACCTAAAAAAGATAAAATATAGATCAAGCAGTTCACTCAATACTTGTTTGATCAATGGGGGTTTATACGTTTTGATCCATCATAATTTAGTAGGTCAATGTTTTGGATATTCATTGCACCATCTTAGTCGATTTTCATTTTTTAAAAAATAAAATAAACGGCAGGGATCGAGGGGAATTTGTCTTCCCTCTAAAGATTTTAAATTCCAATTTAATTTAGATTTTTTATATTTTTATTAATAATTTAATTTTCTATCTTAAAATTTTGTAATTTTGCATGTAGCTTGTGTTATTATAGTTTAACTAATGACTAAATTTAAAACGTGACTCAAACTTTGGACAAAAAATCAAAATGATCCCGAACCTATTAATCAAGTCGAATTAGCCTCCATCGTTTTCCTAATCACATCACTCCACCCTCCCATCCACATTTGTTTGTAATGTTTGTTAAATATAAGGGTGAAAGTGCACCCAGTTACACTTTTAAAAAATAAAAATTTAAAAATAAAATTTAAAAATACTAATACATATATATACATATTCCTTCACATCACTGCCGCCACCCTCTTCGTCATAGACACTACACATGCCCATCACCTCTACCACTCCTCCCCCCTTCCCTCTTGCAACCTTTTCGCCGGAATGGTTGGGGATGCCACCACGGTATCCTCAATCGACTCTACTAAGGCTAGAACCTTCCGCAAATCCCAGCAAAATCCATTTTAAGGCTAAGCATCGATGTTTAGCCGTAGTACCCACTAACAATTTATATTGTTCGCCTTAAATTAGTTCCGCCAAAGATTGTGGAGTGTCCCCAACCTTGCTAAAGTTGACCGGGGGCACCGCCAGACTAGTTTTACTAGTGTGGCGAAGGGGTTGCAAAGGGGAAGGAGAAGAGTGAGGAGGGATAGAGGCGGTGGTATAAATATTAATGAAGTTTGAGGGGTGATCTAACTTGATTAATAATTTGAGGAATATCTTAATTTTTTGTCCGAACTTTGGGAGATGTTTTAAGTTTAGCCCTTTAACTAATTTGTCGTCCATGGTATAAAAATTTGTCTTTATTCATGTGTCTATATTGTGCAGTGTATACCCTTAATTAAAGAGGTTTAGGCGAAGGTACCCTTAGCTAAACATAGTAGATTAAGGACAGAATAGTTGAGGACTTCAAGAAATAAGGCAAGAAAATT
>MAYD01390147.1:0-12872 GCA_001909325.1 Ruellia speciosa
TTTTTTTTTTTTTGAGGAAAAGGCTAATAAAATTTTGGGGTATTACAATATACCTCTGAAATGACATTATGTACCTCCGGATAAAATGACATTAGACAATTATGAGATGTCATTTTTGTCCTCTAAAATGGGCTTACATACGTACGGACGGACCTTGTATACCTTTGGAATGGGATTATATACCTTTTGGAAGGAAATTATATACTCTGGACATAATAACATCAGACAACTATGAGATGACATTTTTTACCTCCGGAATTTACTTACATACCTCTAAAAACACATTATATACCTTCAGAAAAGACTTATATACCTCTAAAAGGGCATTATATGCCCCGGACATAATGGCATTAGAAAACTATGATATAGCACTTTTGACTTTTGGAATGGGGTTACATACCTATGGAAGGGCCTTGTATACCTTCGGAATGAGCTTAAATACATCTGGAAGGGCATTATATATCTCCAAAAAGAATGGCATCAGACAATTATCGGATGACATTTTTAACCTCCAGAATTGACTTAAATACCACTGGAAATGCATTATATACATCTGGAAGGGCATTATATACTAACAAACAAAATGGCATCAAAAAACTATGAGATGACATTTTTCATACCTATGAAAGGACCTTTGTATACCTCTGGAATTGACTTATATACCTTTGAAAGGACACTATATACCTCTGAATAGAATGACATTAGACACTATGAAATGACATTTTTGACCTTTAGAATGAGTTTACATACATTTGGTAACGCATTATATACCTCCGGATAGAATGACATCAGACAACTATGATATAGCATTTTCAACATTCGGAATGGCCTCATATAGCTCTAGAACGGTCTTCTATACCTACGGAATGAATTTATATATCTCAGAAAGACATTATAAACCTTCGAACATAATGGCAGTAAATGAGATGGAATTTTTGACATCTGGAATGGGCTTACATACCCATGGAAGGGCCTTGTATACCTCTGAAATGGGCTTATATACCTCTAGAAGGGCATTATATACCTCGGAACAGAATGACATCAGACACCTATGAGATGGCATTTTTTATCTCTGGAATTGGCTTAAATACCTTTGGAAACGCATTAAATACATTCAAAATGGGCTTATTACCTCTGAAAGGGCATTATATACCTCAGAACTGTAACGCCCCCATGTCGCACGGTGGGTGCGCCACGCCGTATTGACTAACCTAGACTCGTGGTCAAGTAATCTAGGCTCGCCAACACAAGGTAGGTAAAATAAATCACATAGCAAACAAGCACAGAGGGTTCCAAATTCTGACATTAGGTAAATTCGATTAAGGGAAAACGATAACAGATAGAGTCATGCCGGAATCACATAGTCAAGTACAAACCAACGGAAGCGTAAATCAGAGTACGTCACACGATCACCGCCTAATAACAGGAATAAACTAAGATCCCAAACAAGTAGTCACATTACACACCAACAGCGGAAACGTAAACAACTGCCTAACTACGATGCTCTCAATCCGACCCGTTATGCTCAACATTCGTACCTGAAATAATAACACACGGGGGTCAGCCACCGCTGAGTAAGGGATCCCCCGCGTACAACCACCACATAATAATATACAGGCAATAAAGGAAAAGGCACTGGAAGCGGTAAAGAAAGCAACACCGTTAACCAACTCACCCATCCCACAACAGGCGTTCGGTTAACAGTTGTAAAAGAATGAAAAGCGATGCACGTGATGCATGAGTCCTAACGTCCACCTATAATGCAACACAGAAGATGCCTATCGTGCGACTAAACAATAATGGAGCTCGTTAGTGGCCCGCTCAAGACCTTTCCCGTTCCACCGGGGCATTTGGGAGGCACATTAGCCCGCCTCCACGGGAGCTCTCTATCCACCGTCACACAAGAATACCAAAGCCACAATATCATAATCACCACAATCGAATCACAAGATCAACAATACTAGAACAAGTCATAGGATCATACAACCCAATATGAAGTTATAATGCGTGCACAAAGATTCTAAGGAATGGCACCCCAACTCCCAACCGATGACGTATCCATGCATAACACTAAGTTATGCTAAGGCAAGTGATTCTACCAATTCTAACATGTTACACAAGTCATAAAAATGCCAAATTTACAGATTATAAAGGGGTTTAAGCCTAGGTAGAATTTATGCCCCATCTATATCGCTAAAACATGCATAACTCAAAAAAATCGAAGGCGACGAAGGCTCCTAATAGATCAACACCCAACAACAGCCCACAAATCCTCCTAAAACTCATTCCATAATCATGCTAAAGCATTAAAGGAAAGAAGAACCCCTTGCCTTAATCAATTTAGACAATCTTGCACCGGAGACAATTCTAACAACAATGAAATTGCAGCGAACTTCAAATGATCCTACAAGGCTCGATTCTTGACCGATTCAGAAACTACAAGGTGATTTGGAAACTAGAAATGAAGGGCTATAAAAGCTATGAAGACACTTACCCGAGATTCCAGATGGAAAGCACCCAAAATTAGGTCACAAAATAGCTCCTCAAAAAAACTCAAACTGTGACAGCAAATAAGTAAAAATGCAGCCAACTTCATGGAAGCCTACAAGACTCAATACTCAACCGATTACAAATACGAAATATGTTCCAAAAACTAGAGATAAAGCTCTACAAAAGTTGTGAAGGAACTTACTCAAGATTCCCGATGCAAGATGGTCAAAAACAGCTCACAAAAACGGACAGTAGCACAAAACCCTACTGTGACAGCAAACATGTAGAAATGCAGTCAACTTCGGAGGGACCTACCGAACTCAATTCTTAACCAAATGAAAATTCAAAGGATGTTTCGGAAACTAAAAACAACTCTCTACAATTCATATGGAGAGGCTTACCTCCAATTCTAAGCGTAGGATGCCTAAAATTAGCTCCCAAAATCCCATAAGGTGAAAAATGAAACTGTGACAGCAAGTGGTTTGAAACTTAGAAAGGCCAAAACTCAACAATCAAAGGGTCAAAATCAACATGCAACCCGAGGGAAATGTAGAGGAGGTCGAGTACAACATTTTTACCTCAAATAAGCTTACCTGGATTCGAAGGTTTGAAGGTGGATTTGGAGCTTCAAAGAAGAAAGCAACCAAGAACTTGCAAGGTGTTCTTGAGAGGATTTTGGTGTTAGAGAGAGGAAGCGGGGTGGAGTATTTTTAAGCAAATGTAGAGAATGGGTAGATGCTGGAGTGTGGGAGTGATCTAGAAGGCTGGCAACGAGCAAAACGAGGCAAAAAAATCTACACAACGGCGGGCCCCAATTTTCCAACAACAAGATGCAGCCAACTTCACGGAAGCATACAAGACTCAATACTCGACCGATTATAAATCCGAAATATGTTCCAGAAACTAGAGACGAAGCTCTACGAAAGTTGTGAAGGAACTTACTCAAGATTCCCGACTTAAGGTGGTCTAAAACAGCTCACAAAACAGGACAGATGCATAAACTCATACTGTGACAGCAAAGGTGTAAAAATACAGTCAACTTGCCAAGGCTCTACCAAACTCAATTCTTATCCAAATAAGAATCCGGAAGGTGTTCCAGAAACTAGAGACAATGAACTACAAGTGTCAAGAAGGGACTTACCCGAGATTCTAAACGTAAGAGGTTCGAATTCAACTTACAAAACAACCCAAAGTTCGACTCTACGCGTCCAAAACGACGTCGAATCGGGTCCCTGAGTTATGAAGCGCTAATTCTAAGGCTTTTAAACTCTAAAATGATGGGGCATTACAAGAACAGATGGCATCAGAAAATTATGAGATAACATTTTTGACCTCCAGAATGGGCTTTTCATTCATATGGAAGGGCCTTGTATACCTCCGGAATAAGCTTATACACCTCCAGTATGGGCTTATATACCTCTGGAAAGACATTATATACATCTGGATAGAATGGTATCCTACAACTATGAGAGAGCATTTTTTACCTTCGAAATGAGCTTATGTACCTCTGAATAGAATGACATTAGACAACTATGAGATGTCATTTTCAACCTTTGAAATGGCCATATATACATCTAGAATGGCATTGTATACCTCCGAAATGAGCTTACATACCTCTAAAAGGGCATTATATACCTCTGGACATAATGGCATCAAATACCTATGAGGTGGCATTTTTTCCCTTGGAATGAACTTACATACCTTGAAAGGGCCTTGTATACCTCCGGAATGGGCTTATATACCCATTATATACCTTCTAATAGAATGTAATTAGACAACTATGAGATGACATTTTTGACCTTTGAAATGGGTCAACATACCTCTGGAAATGCATTATATACCTCCAAACAAAATGACATCTGACGACTATAAGATGACATTTTGCAACCTCCGAAATGGCATTGTATACCTATGGAATAGCCTTTTTTATCTCTAGAATGGGTTTATATACCTCTGGAAGGGCATTATTTAATTTCGGACATAATGGCATCCAACAACAATGAAATAATGGCATTTGTGACATCCGGAATGGACTTACATACCTGTGGAATGGCCTTGTATACCTACGCTATAGGCTTATATACCTTCGAATAGATTGGCATCGGACAACTATGAGATGTCATTTTTTATCACCGTAATGGACTTACATACCGTGCGGAACCCTCCACGATATATACCATACAATTGTTTAATACGTATTAATCATGGAGAACTTATTACGATGGATATGTGCAACTATACCATACTAGTGGTATGATTCAACGTCTACGACACACCTCCTAACCACAAAGCATGTCGAACTCTCCTCTACACATATTAGATTTAAGTTTGCTACAAACCAATTATGAAACAATTTATACTGTAGATATGTGCAACTCATACCACCTGGCACTCATGTGGGTGAGTGAAACTACCTTAGTGACGTGTGTCAACATCTACAACACACCTCCCAACCACGAAGGAGAGCGTCATACCAAACCCTCCACAATATATACCAGAACAGAGTTTGATATATACCAATTATGGTTTCTTTAGTACTGTTGATGCATACAACCAATACCATAATTTTGGGCAGCCAAAAAATATAAAGAATGCAATCATTATGTACAAAACCAATACCGTAGTTCTGGAAAACATCATGACATTTACAAAATCAAAACCAATATAAAAAAAATATAAAGAATGCAACCACCATTTACAAAATTCACCATGACATTGATATATAAAATAGTCTAATCTGTGAAGGTCTACGAAACATATATCAAAGAATTCATGGTATGGTAGTGGCATGTTGTGCCATGAAATCTATAAATGCTTATATTAAGCCACTTAGGGACTATCCGAATAATTCTTATTGAATAAAAAATAATTTTTGTCATCATTTTGTTTTAATTTATACTTTAAGTGTTTAAATGCCACTTAGGGATTATTTGATAAAATAAATGTAGCCTGAATCTAAAGTTTGAATTTCCCTATTTGATTAAATTGAATGAAGTTTGAATTATTAAATGATTAAATCTAAATACTTAATGTGTAAATTTAAAACTAATAATAATGATAGTAAAATTATTTTTAATCTAATAATGAAAGTGAATTTTGATTCAATAGTAACTGTTACTGTTCCCGGACCACTTCAACAATTATGGGAAATTTTGACGATGGGTGATTACGTCTGCTAGGACTTTCAAATTACACCTTTTTTTTAAAGAAAGACTCAATATTATTAAATAGCTCACAGAAGCGTCCTACAGTATCAGGAGCGCGATCAATTAAGCATTTCTGGACTATACATTGTTCCTACGAGGTGATGCCAAGAATTGATGGTTCATTTCTGATTACAGACCCGTCATCGGCTCATAGCATTATTATCTTATTAAGGAGAACTGAGAACCCGAATAGTAGTCCAAAAAGCAAGGCATCCCGCCACTCAGAAGGTGCACCAGGTGGGAACGCGCCCTGCAACCCCAACTTCAATCGAGTCATTCGTATCTGGTCGGAAATAGGAGGATAACAAAGTAATCTCAATAAGAATATTGCTACGAAAAACTACACGAACGTTACTGTCAAGAAAGCCCCCATTCAGGCATAAAAAATCTTACGGTGGGACCCAATCATGGCTCCACGGTCAACATACCTTCAATGTTGTCACTGTAATCTATATATGGTTTACACAAAAATACCACACACCAATTGCATCTCAACAGGCCATACAATTAGACTCGTAATGCATAGTAGTATAACCCACAGAGAGAACTAATGCAATTGCAATTACCCCAACCACTCAGACAATCTGTTCTCTGGTACACTAATATATATACATATACTTCATAGTGTCTCGCGAAGCATGCCACAGAGCCATGTCCTTCGTTCCTCTAATAGCACTTAAACTGTACATGAAAAATATCTCTTCTTGCCAATCGGATAAGATGTGTAGTATGCTATGACCAACTGGTAGCGGATAAATGCAGAATTATGACATGAAGCCATTGAGCCTTTTCAGTTCTGGGCAAGAAAGCATACCTTAAAATTCCCGCACTCGATTTCCTTGATTACAGGATGCAAAAGGCAGTCGAGCATCAGTTCTAAAATTCAACCAATACTCTCACTGTCTACCTCAGCTTTCTCCCGGCAGCACCAGTTACGCGTTAAATCCATGCTATGATTTCCACCTCTTGCGCCGTTCCTCTCTTTGCTGGTGCATTTGCAGAACTATTGACTTCCCTGTAAACATGGATAAAGCTGAAGGCATTAGTGTTTCACTAAATTAGAAATGATACCAATTTCATAAGAGAATTTCCATGGGGCACTTGTTGGATCTCTAATCCAGGATATTAAGTTTGAGGAGACACTTTCCACAATGATTTGTGGTAATGGAAACCCGTATTTTCCAGAATACATAATCCAACTTCCAACAAGGCCCTAAGCTCTGCCTGTTCGACTCCAAAATTCCTACATATTTTGAAAGGAGAAAAATCACATTACTGCTTCTATCCCTTATCATTCCAACTCCCGCCTGTCCCAGCTTCCCTCTAGATGAGCCATCAATGTTTATTTTCCAATAATCATCCAGTGGAGCAATCGATGCCGCATCATTATGTCTTCTCCTTCTAGTTTTAGACGGTATCACCATCATTGCAGGGTTGAAGCTACGAGTTGGTGATCGGAAACCGACTCCAGGGTGAGCTGCCTTAAGCCAACTCCAAGCTCTGTATTGTATCAGGCCAAGGACCTCATCAGCACTGCAACTCTTGCTCTTGAATATCTTCTCGTTTCGCATGAGCCCAATTGACCATGAGGTAGCAAAGAAACAAAAGGTCTATGCTCGTGTAGTTTCCACCGAAGGAGCCAAAAGTTGCCAGCTATGAGCCAACCCAATGAATTTTTGTGGAACAACGAGATTCACTGCGAACGCCCCTCCCAATCTTTGTCAAATCCTCCACATGACCTGCCATGTAACCAGTAAATGATCCACGTCTCTACTCTGACAAAGCGCGCAGACAGCAACGTGTTCAGGTATGCAACCCCTAATCCATAGAGATTCCCACACTGGAAGGCCACCGGAACATGCTTTCCATACAAAAGTTTGGATCTTTGGTGAGACATGACCTTTCCAAATAAACTTCCAATCAAATTCCGTCGCCCCGCTGTTTGTAGGGGACGCCGAATATTTCTAAATGACCTAACCGTGAAGGTACCTGAAATGTCATGTTTCCATACAACCTTGTCTTTAGCGCACCTATTTGGCTTAACTCCTTCGATTGTCCTTATAAACTCGCTCCACAAATCAGCCTCCCATCCAAGAAGATCCCTTTGTGCTTCAATTTTCCATATCCAAATGCCTCTCATCCGATTAACTTGCTTGATAGAAAAGTTAATTGTAGGTGCAAATGTTAGCCAAAAGTTTATGTATTTGATGATAGGATGATTTTATTTTTCTGCTGACTGGTGCCTCGACATCTCATCTCATTACAATGAATGTTCATTACAATAGAGGTTGTGGATATATACTTCGTGTAGGCGAAATTTGTCGCTAAGGATAGGTACTGGGCTGTCCCAGAGGCCAACGCCCCCCGAAATTGGTTGTGCCTTTGCAAGCCCCTTTCCACTTCTTATGAGGACTAGGGCCATGGTTCGTTTTGCAATTTGGGGAAGCCCCAAGAAGTTGCAAGATCTTGTTTTGTGTGGCTTATAATACGGGTTGAATTTGCTGTTACCTGCTCAATTTTGTTACTTTTGAGGAGTGAGATCGGCTCCCAATCCATTGGAACTCCTCACGGCTTATCACCAGCAATTTCCCCACAACTATATGTTGAAATGAAATGAGTAGAGAAATATATTCAATTCCTAAATGATAATTGATCCAGAGATTTACCTGCTGTCCGCAACTTGTCAAGGAATACGCAAACAACGGGAACCGATAGTTTGGAGTTTGGATGTTCCAGAGTCCAGACAACAGATGCTGAGTCAGTAATGCCTGAGGTAGAACCGGAAGATTTGAGAGACAAACTCATCACAACAAATAAAATTTGAAGGCACATAACAACAAACAAAATAATGGGTATTTCTGGATAAAAATGGGTATTTTCCTGCACCTTTTTTATGCTGATCCTATTAAACTAAAGGCAGGGATCTTCTTCAGCCCCTTCTTGTCCATTAACCTTCTAATCTTGTGCACATCTTTCCACTTCTCTTGACCAGCATACATGTTAGATAAAATCACAAAAAGGATTGGGTTCAGGTTCTAAATTGACAAGTCTCCCAGCTATCTCTTATCCTAACCTGAGATCTGAATACTGCTCTGACAAGCGAAGTAATGACGCAAAAACAGACGCAGAAGGCTTGTCTATTGCTTGAAGAAGTTCAAATGCTTCATTTAGCCTCCCTGAACGACCAAGGAGATCAATCAAGATACTTATCTGCACACAAACACAAGGCAGGAGAAGGTGGCTAAATTGGCTTCACTCTACACTCAAATCATTTGATTGAAAATATCAAATGCAGCTTCACTCTCTCCATTCCTCCCGTACCCTCCACTCTCCAAGATGCAGGATCAAAGATTTTATATGAAACTGGCAGAAACATTGTACGCAAAGAAGGAAGTCCACATTTCATATACATGCTTGCAGTTGCTAAGAGTTCATCAATACTTAACTTCATCCTCAGTATTCAGAACATATGCATGAATGCCTTGCATAGTACTGCACATATAGAGATGAACAAGCACCTAACAAGCTAGTTATACATTGGGCATTTGGTGCTGCACCACAAAGATCATCTTTCTGAAGAATGAAAATGCTTCATCCATTATTCCGAGGTGCAAGAAACCACTGATCATTGAATTCCAAGTTACCAAGTTAGCTTCCAACCCTTCACATTCTAACTCAACAAAAAGATAACAAAAAGATTGATACCATTCTCACTTTTCTCATTTAACATCATTCCTGCTATCATTGAAATCAAGTTAGCAAGTTCTGATTACTTCCCATTTCTTTACATACACTTTAAGCATACTGCCATGAACCACATTTTGAATTAAAGCCTGCCCAATGATTTGGATGACTGGATGATTGGAACCTCTCCTGCTTATACAATCTCCCCAGATAGCCAAATACAATACTAATATGGTCTATGCCTGCAGTCTCTCGCACACGAGCAAATCCACACATCACATTTGGTGCTAAAATGGTCGGCCAGCCTCTTCCATCATCTTCTTCACTCTCACCAGTCTTTCTATCTCCTTGAGAACCTGCCCAACACAACCAAATTATTTCCTCAGGTTAAAACCCAAATACACATTATGTATATCCTAATCAAGTTCCATTTTATTGTATTCTTTCACCAAACCTCCAAGCATAAGTCTTCAGCGGTTACTGCATCCAGATCATAACAACCCAATTGGGAAGCTACTTCTGCTTCCACGCACCAGAGAGAGAGAGAGAGAGAGAGAGAGAGGTCCATCAGTTAGTGTATACCATACATTGAGAGAATAACGGGCAAGAGAAAACTGCAGACTCACTTTGGAGTGAAATGGTAGTATCAGCTGTATTATATCCACTTTGAGCACTATTGTACAATGCAGTCACTTGAGCCTGAACCTACATGTAGTGCCCACGAAATTAGCCATGAGAGTGATGCAGAACAACCATGGGAGTTCTAATTCATATTTAACAGCAACTCAAGAAACCAATGAACCTCTGAAGAAGCCCTGCATATTGGCATATCTGAAGCAGAAAATTGAATCCTATCTTCTGTTATCTCTTTGGCCACCAAGTCCAATGGCACATCAATCCAAATTGAAATACCATGTCGCAGCAATGCCCTGAATAACAAGAATTCGGTTGGCTATCAGCCCCAACACATAATTGCATAGCTATGCAACAAGTAACAAGCCATAGCATTTCTTTGTCACATACAAATTTTCTGCACTTTTAACAGCACCATTTCCAGCACAAACAACCAGACGGCCCATTGATGATAACTGCTTCAATACTTCTGTCTACAATTGATTTCAGATTTAATTGATTTCTGTTAACCATGAACTTATGGTTCAAATGATAATGACTAATATATTACTAATTACATGAAGAGCACTCAAACTCACTTCTGATGCAAGGTATCCCACTTCATCTTTCTCTATATACAACATGGCAGACGTTTTTCCTCCAGCGGCCTCCTCCACCAGGTTATCACTGCAGAATGAAAGAAAAATTAATGGAAACCAGATAATATGGCATCCACATCATCATAAATGGGGTCAGAAATGCATGCTCTCATAAATACCTGTCGAAGTAATAGTATCTTAATGCATCAGATAGAATCCTCCCCAAACTTGATTTATAAGAGCTGTTTATACCTATTGTAGCAGTCATTTTGCATATCCTCTAAGCAAGACAGTGTCCAAGAAGAAAGTGCAAGTAAAAAAGCAAATATAGGAAGTGATCTCACCAACTAGAAATATTGAAGTTCCCCTTAAATCAGGGGATATCTCTAAAGCCCTTTTCTGTTTTGAGGGGTTGGGTGTACAATGATAGAAAAGGAGGAAAAATTATTGAGTTAAAATCCGTCTTCACAACAGAATCAAGCTGTATGGAGTTGAAACATTCAAATAACAAGAAATCAAATACTCACTTTGATCACTAAAGAAAGATCCTGTTCAACACTCTCTGTTGCCATTGGGTCTAAAAATAAAGCGAACGGAACATAAATGAGTTTCATTTCATTTCAATTGAATCAACTCTTTGCTCAGTTTCATATTAATTGAAGGGCAGCAAACATCAATAACATTCAAATACAATTTTTAATAACACTTCAACTTCAATAAGAAAAGAAAGCAAATATAATTAAAGGCATTATTTCGGTGGTTTTAAGTGCTGCAATCAAGGTATTAAACTAGAAGATACCTGAAGTGCTGTTTTGAGTAGCACTGGGAAAGAGCCTATGGCGCAGTGAAAGAGGAGGGTGTAAAGAGGAATTTGAAAAGGAGGAAAGCATTCTGAAGGGAATTCGGGGGAAACGATTAGGCTTAGGAAGCGGATGGGGAAGATGAACGCACGGTCGGGAGGCGCGGCTGAGACCTGGCCGGATTATCTCCATATCCACCACAAATTCAATTATCTTGATTCTTGAATGAATTCTGCAGCGAGAGCCTTCAGCCCTCAGCCTTCAGCCTTCATGTGGTGAAAAGTGAAGAACACTTAGAAAGTTGAATTTGTAAAGTCTCAATTTTGATTGATTTTTACATATGGTCCATGGGCTTATTATTTGGCCCAAATAACCATATAACTGGGCATTAACAAATAAACTACATAACTTCCTAGGCCTGCTTTATTTTTATTTTTTATTTTTCAAGAAACCAAATGGCCCTTACTTTTATGAGAAATGAAGATTGAAAGAAGAAAAAGCATGATGTTTGGAATATTTTTAGAAGTGTTTTTGGGTTGTTTAAAATAAATAAATAACTAGTGATTTAATAAATTCCTGTTGTAACCATCGACATAGCTAAAACCCATAAAAAAACTAAGTATTTGTAACAAATGACCCTTACATCAACCACACTACATATAACCAACACAAAAACATGGTCATGGATGATTAATTCATGGCCGTGCAATAGCATAAACCTCGAGGGACTAAAATAGGGTTGTAATGGCTATTTTTTTTTAAAAGTATGGTCCTGTCAATTTTAACTACAAATGGTTACAATATGGGGATTATTTTCGATCTGCATGGACGTGTATATTTAATGCAAGGCCTTGTATTACTCGAAAGGAAACCAAACCCCTGCACATGATGCCAAGACTATGTATACTCATTGTAAAAGCAATAGCACGTTAATATTAACCACATCCCCTGGAGTGATCCTTTCTCAACCATAGTTACTTACCCTTGGTTAACACAACACAAGGTCTTGGAGAATTGGCTGGATCATCAATTGAATTCATACTCATGTATAATTTTATACACGGCCTTGTTAGATAAACATGGTTGTGGTCAAAATAACTACAACCATGTTTGAGGTCCAAGTCATGTCCTACTTGGACATGATACATGACTGTGTAAATGGTGGAACATAGTTGTGTTCCTTTGCTAGTGTAGTGGGTCATGCGAATCAACCCACCACGTGGCAGAAGTTAACCCCCTTAAATGGAATAATTAACGACAGGACCATCCATGATTTATTGTAAATGAAAATGACTATTTATTGTTTACCAAGACTTAGTGGTTTTTGACATAATTAACAAGATTAAATATAATTTAAATTCCAAATTTTAGGCTTGTTTGATGTATCCTCGTTCACTTCATAAGAATTAAATTTTTGTTAAAAAATAATTAATGTTTGGGCTTTAGTCTAAATAAATTTTATTTTATTTTATTTTCTAATA
>MAYD01390148.1:0-19448 GCA_001909325.1 Ruellia speciosa
ACAACATGACAAATGGAGAAATCCAACACACAATGAGTTGGAACAGTATTATTAACTCAAAAATGGTTGTTGAAAGAAAAACACCAAAACTTAGTTAGGTACAAGAAACAAACAAGAATGATGGATAATTATGTATAAGCTAGCTAGAATGTGATTACGCTTATAGATTATTATTATATACAGATAGATGTAGTGTTTGTATATATGGTTTCATAGCCTGGTTTTCATGAAGCTCTTGATATATTAAACCATACAATCCTATTCCCATGTGTACTTGCAATAGCAATAAATCACCAACTTGCCGATCTAAGAATGATGCCAAGGAGAACAAGTTAAGGTGTAAAAGAATTGGCCATTATCTTTTCATAAGCTGCTTAATATGGAGTGATCTGAATGTGTTGTTTTTTCCAAACAGGTGAAGTGTATCTGTGTACACAAAATGATGCTATTCTGAGATTTAGTCAGTCAAAAATAGTAAATCACTTGTTGCCAATGGCTACAAAGGAACTTCTCTTTGTCTTTTATTCACAGAGATAAACTCTGCTTGTCACTTTCTATTTTTTACTTTTTCATTATCTACTGTACATGTCTTGAGATACTCCCCTGGAATGAATGCCTTTTCACCTTTTGGTAGAAAGCATTTTTCTTTTGATTTTGTCACATGAAGTGGATTTCTTTGACAGTACTAAATAAAATCTGTGGCATACTTTTTTTACCAATCGCCATGGGCTGGAGATTCATTACTGAATGTTGGTGGAACAACAACAGAAGAAGAGACTTTGAATCTTTTGCTCCTCGATCCCTCAGTGCTGTCAATGGCAGTGATTGCTGTGTCGGGGCTGCTAATCCACCCTGTCGTCTGATCTCCGAATCCATGTTCACTGAGGCTATAGACGTCGTTGATACCTGATCCATCAGAGTCCAAGTTGCCATGATGGCGGAGACTAGTCCAATCGCTGCTATAGTCAGACAGGCTCGAGCCCTCCCAAGATGAGGGCTCGTCGCAAACATGAGGGACTACAACGCTTGGCTGCACAGCCTTTTCAATTCTCTTCATGTCAACTGGGTGGTTTTGGTGGTACTGATGGGAGCCCCTAAAGTGGAAGATGCTAGCAAAAGTGTAGTGATCACTAACTCGGCTCTTGGTTGCCTTATTCTCTAAGTTCTTGGCCATGATACTCTGCAAATTCTTACTTAACCTTGCTTTCAAGGAGGAAAAGCTCAAACCTTGCCTGGTGTCGGTTTCAGTTCCATTAGAGTTAGACAAATTGGCTGCATCTGTTTTTGGGATGGTGTTCTCAGCAGCAAAGTTTGTGCGCGCATTCTCCCCACGTAGAGCACGAGCTGCCTCATCATAGGCTCGTGCAGCCTCTTCAGGGGTGTCGTAAGTTCCCAGCCATAACCTCACTCGTTGAGATGAGTCCTTGATCTCTGCAACCCACCTGCCTGAAGGCCTTTGCCTTACACCAACAAATCTGCGCGCCAACGTTGATTTTGCTGCAGGATGCAGTTTGTTCGTGTGGCTGGAAATGGTACCCTTCGTTGTGTCGCATTCAGCCATCAGATAATATAATGCAGATGGTGAGTTCGCTGTATGTGTAAAAGGGCTCGTGCTTTGCATGTGAATTACACACAAGAACAATCAATCATTCACGCGCTCTACTTATATAAGGCCGTCTCAAGGGGTGATGGCTGAGTGTAATTCTTTTGAAATTCTTCTCAATTATTTGTGTTTTGTTTGCATCCTAATTTAATACTGTTCCCCTGTGGTTAATTTAATCTGGAACTCAGTCTGTTTTGTCACGATCCGCAGCGAATGCGTAGCCAGTGAAAACTCTGCATTAAAAATTATACAAACAGCAACTCGATCTCATCATTCCATATAAAAACAAGATGGATGATTAAAAAAGAAGCAGGGATGTAATTGGTAGTTGGCTGCCAACAGACATGGCTAAAACAGGTCTAGATATGCTCAAGCATATGCTAGCTATCTCCAATGTTAATGATTTTATAGAGTCATACATGTTCTTGGAGGGTACAGATACAGTAAACATGTTGATCTGATGCAGCACATATCGTTTCTGCATTCGATCAAGAAACACTTTATACCTGCTAACCTGCATAGATTGCACAGCAGATTCCCATATTAGCCAGTAACCAGTAAAGTCTTGTTTTTGGGCATTGAGGGATATGAGCTAACGGAGCCAAACAGCTCAAACGGAGGATGGAACCATTGAAATAATGACAAACATCAAGGCGCCTTATTTTAGTCATTTATGCCATTGAGGAGCGGTTTTGGAACGTTAGTTTTCGCATTTTAAAATCAAAGAAGGAAACTTAAGCTTAAAATAATGAAGGGGGAGGCATCCCAACTGGACTTTTGCTATTGGAGATGGAATGATCTGCGGGGCTTCAAAGCAAACGTACCGTGTCCTTTCTGATGTCTGCTTCTCTTTGATCTAAACCCTCCTCTCATTAATAATTATCCATTTTATGATTAGAAAATGAATCGATGGAAGCTTGCAAGTGCAATTGGAATAAGAGGTTTGTCCGGTTGCTCCAACTGTATGGCCTTGGATTATGACTGAGATCACTCAAATGCAGCCTTGGATTCCTTAAATTTTCATCTCTATATATGATGAACAGACAGGTTTGTTGCTTAGCAGTGTATTTTATCCGTATTGTACATGCCTGTAAAATAAATAGAAGTACACATGTCTAGATTTGGCTGATTTTCTATTTGTATTTTGCTACTGCTAACCGATTGATTAACCCTCAGTTGATTGGAAAAGCCAAAATAATGACCCTGACCTTGAAATTTCCCACGCTACATGAATCTTGCAATTTGGGAAGCTAAGCAAATTCATCTAAACTAGGGAAGTGCAGAAGTTTGTCTTTAAATGGTTGTTCTCTTACACACGAGAATGCTTCTGAGTTCTGAGCTTCGATGATATCACAGGTTTGGACAAGAGAATCAGTCCCCCAAGGACTCTAGAGTTGAATGTGGTCAAAATGAGTCCTTGGAAGTACTAGCAGTTCAGCTTATGAATTCAAAGTCAGGCTCTTGTCAATTATTTATCATTCAAAGTTGAAATAATTCTCGGTTGCTTACTGTGCAGCCTGCATTTGTTGATACTCAGTTGGACCTTATAATATATACAGTCCCATACCAATCCAAAGGCCATGAAAGGGACCATATATCCAAGCAATGCAAATATCGTTAAGGGGACACTTATGTGCTCTCTATGGTATGTTAAGACCCTTTCCAGTTACATTGAAACTAACTCATCAACCAAAGAGTAAGAGTGTGTTTTCTGTGGTTATCTTGAGTATCTGTGACTTTGTACAGAATATAGCACCACGGGACAAAATCTCTCCGCAGGTATCTCAGACTGTTAGCAGAATACAAAAATGCAAGTTTTTATTACATCAGGCAGAGAATATATAACAGCTGCAGTTAAGATTTGGGTTGGGATGCTTTGTGGGATTTCAATAGCTTCCAAAAGGGGTAATTTTTTAATCCAGCTGGATTGAAGTTTCCACTTGCCTACTGTACTCAAGACTGTCAGGAATTGGTATTAGTTTATTTACTGTGTCCTGTCTTAAGGTATGACAGTATGTCTTAAGAATAAGTTAAGCACATATATGTGATGGCCACAGGACTAAACAATTAAGGGACAGGGGAATGAATAGTTTTATCATCCAACAATATGACAAAATTTGTAGGTCTGAGGTAAATGGTGTGGCACCAGCTCCTTGTTCTTGGCATATTTACTCTGCAATTCCATAAAATATAGTCGCACGGTGAGGGGATGAAAAATATATGTCCGAATCATATAAATAA
The DNA here is from genome assembly GCA_001909325.1 of Ruellia speciosa. Classification (NCBI taxonomy): domain Eukaryota; kingdom Viridiplantae; phylum Streptophyta; class Magnoliopsida; order Lamiales; family Acanthaceae; genus Ruellia; species Ruellia speciosa. Next base: position 3,845 of record MAYD01390148.1, read on the forward strand.
ACAGGCCTAAGAAGCATGCCTTATTTATAGTTTGAAGCATCAAACTGGTTGCATTCATGGCTGTAAGACAACCATCCTTTGATCAGTATGAAAATTCTTGTAATATGGGATGTAGGTTACATACCAGATTTTAATGTATAAACAAGGTAAAACCAAGTATAGCTCATCATGAAAGGAGACAAACTTATGCTAACAAAATCTTGAACTTAAAGACACTATGCTATTCATAAGCAAAATCACCAAACAATTTGGTAGGACATTGCTATAATACTGCAATATGATGCATACAATAGCTTGCACACCACCAAGAAACCAACTTTTCTATTTCACACCAAACACTTTGAGTTGAGTTTTCAAAACCCTAATCAACCCCCCAATGCTTCACCACACAAAAATATCATCAACAATTGCTTCAAACGCAAGTACTAAAATGGCATGTGCATCCAGTGATATGGATAGCTGTATTCCAAGTAGAACAAGAAAGCACAGACAGACAGCAATATGCCTTGTAGGTTAAAACATTTTGGGAATTGTGTGTGAAGAATAGAAAGAATAATAAAAGGCTCCAATAGGGTTGAGCCATCTTGTGAACAAAGGCCTGGCCCATAATTTGGTTTACATCATTTTATTTGATCGAAAAGGCAACCCCATTAAATCCCATGATGTTGTGGCAAAACGTCTAACAGCTATCAACAATTTGGACCCATATGGGATTCTCATTCTTTGGCAAAAAGCAGTGGGAACACAAACCATACTACATAATATTGCTGTTTTTTTATTAACGGAAAAGCTGTGTCCGAAGATGACAGAGTAGGTGAAAAAACATGGGAGAGAGTGTCTGCGGCCGGACATACATCCAACTGCCCAAGTTCAACCCACCAAAAAGGGTGGTAATATTCATGGAAGTGGTAAAACGTCAAAATAGCACTGTAAAGGGACCAAAGCAGCGTGTACAAGAATACGTCACCGCATCACTTTACCGAGGAATCCCAGAATCCATTCCATTACAACTGTTTCCTTTTTCTTTTTACAGTGAAAGCTTCTTTATTTTTTTGCCCTTGAGCCGCCAAATTCCAGAGGCCCCTCTGGCGTCTACTCAACCTTGTGATACAATCATAGAAACACTAGTATAATAGGGTGGGTCCCTCAGTGAAAATCAAAGTCCACAAGCACAAGGCAAAGAAAGACTCTCTTTATTCTCATCCATTAATTCGAGGTACAATCTTTGAGTCCACCCAAAGGGATTGGGATTTCATTTGTTGTCCACCATTTCCCGTTATTGGTTTTTGTAGACTGTGGATCTCTCTCACCTGTTCAAACATCTTAGTTCTTACCCCTTGTCTATTCCGTGTTCTTTTTTCTTTATGTGAATTATTTGTTTCTGTTGTTGGTCCTCTGCTCATTTGGCTTATTCTTGGTGGTTCTAGTGATGTGTGATTGTCTAATTATTGATTTGGTTTCCACCCCTTTTCAAGGAAATCCTTGATATGGACAATGGACTCTTCATTCCTCACTCCTCTCCTCATCTCTTCTAGCTTGCTTTGCTTCTTGTTCTGACTTCTGAGGCTTGTGCTCGTCTGATCGATGTTTGTTTGAGGTGTCCCTTCTTGCTTGTGGTTGACTTTGGGAAGTGTATCTCTCTTTTTTACTCTTGACAAATTCTTATCCTATTGGGAATTGGGTCTTAAGAAAGAGGAGTGTAGACATATGTTGGGATCTGGAATGAATCTGATTACAACCATTATAGGGTTTGGGATGAGTGCAACTTTCATTGTCTTTGTTTGCACTAGACTCATTTGTGGGAGGCTCCGCCGGATTGAGGCCAGGCAAAGGTTTGAGATTGACTCAAGAATTGATCTTGAACTGGTATGTTCCATCTGCATTTTCAACTTGCCTTACTGCAACAATCTTTGTTGATCTTGAGTGTATCATATGGCCATTCTCTAAATATGATCTTCCGGATGCAATTACTCTGATTTCTTCTTATTTAAATGGCACTTTGGCTTGCTTCATTTTCTTCTCCATATTGTTATTTTGAAGCATTGAGCTTTTGAGATTGGGAAAGCATGTGAATGAATTTACAACAGGAATCTGCCAAGCAAACTGTGGAAAGTAAAGATAGCTCATCTTTATACTTTTTGGAACAGTGATGATTTTCCTTGAATTCTTATTATTAATCTATATGTTTCCATGGCCTATTTGATGCATCCCAACATTCCTTGTACGAAAAGCTGCCGGCTTTTTGTTACCTCAGTGGCTTTTAGTATACAAAAGGAAAGGATAGAGATCTGTTAGCACTTTCATTCTAATAGCTTTGTTGAGATTAATTGGATTACAATACATATCTTTTGGCAGCCCGAGCATCGGATTAATGGTCTTGAACCGCTTGTGGTTGCTGCAATTCCTACCATGAAATTTGATCGCCAAGCATTCAGTTCAATGGAAGATGCACAGTGAGTCTTAACAACTTTATTACCATTCATTCATCAATGATCATTACACAGCAGAGAAGGGGAGCCGAAAGTCCATCTTCAGCATCGTGATGAGGTCCATCAAAATAAATAATCCAACTAGGGTCCCGGTCCCGGTCCCCGTCCCCTCTTGCATTAACATAATTTTTTTATGTAGGATGGCATCATTGTTGCTTCTAGTTAATCCATAAGTTGCTTTCACCTTGAATTGTCAATGAATGCAGATTTTGATGTATGATTTTCTTTCCAAACAATGCAGATGCACCATATGTTTGGCAGAATACCAAGAGAAAGAAATGCTGAGGATCATGCCGAAATGTGGCCACAGCTTTCATGTGTCCTGCATCGATACATGGCTCAGGAAACAGTCGACATGCCCAGTGTGCCGGCTCTCGGTACAAGACTCTATAGAAACAAAAGACATGCCGTCAGCTACCCTTTCCACGGCTCAATCTTTGGATAGTCCTGAGATCTCTCAGGAGCATTCCCAGCAATGGCTGCTCCCACCTGCTGCTGCTGCACAGGCACCAGGTAACGGAAGCAACCAAATGCACACAGATTCCATCTCCATTGAAGTTGAAACAGCATTAAGGCCATCATCATAGGGAGGATTTTGGGGTTCCACCTTATTCTCTTATCTTTTTTTGTTCACAATGTTTAGAGTTACCGAGTCAATATATACTTATTATACATTTATACACTGCCTGTATATAACTTTTTCAATTATGTAATTTCTTCATTTTGTTCATTGATTTTCATAAATACAAAATACCTGAAAACATAAATACAAAATACCTAAAAACGGGGACCAAATTCGGGAATTTCACCATGGGATTTACTGATTTTCATTTCACTGATTTTTTATATGTTTAATGTAATAAGATGTTGGTATCCTGAACGAATATCCCCAGATTCAAGCACCACAACAAAAACTGGATGTAGCCACATTTGATATTGTGTAGCCACAACCAAAACTGGATCGTTTGATATTACATTTTTATGCTTGGATGGATGTTGTGTCATTACAATTTTAGTATTAAAAAATTTATCAGTTCAGTTTCTATAGATACAACAACTACTAATTACGAACGTCTTTACTTCGAAGAGCATCCCACAATGCACTTTTACGGAGTCTTCATTGATTGTTTACTGAGCATACAGCGGTCTCACTGCCCTATCAGCAAGTGGGGGTCCAGGGGGTCCGGGGGCTCAACATGGCCCCTGGTGGGGGTTGGGGGCAATATCCTCGAATCTTACGGTGTGATATGTTATGGTTCGATGGAATATTTAAGCCACGTTTTTTTCCGTTGAGATCCCGTCTCCGTCGAACTCCTACAATGAAACTTGCAATAATTAGCTGGGGAACATCAGTGCCTCGCTCAACGTAAAAAAATACTACGGAAATTAAGATTACATCGATGCTACATACACCTTTTAAAAAGACGAAATTAAAAAAAAAAAAACATAAACTGGGTTGAAAAATCAGTTCGGTCGACCATTAGACTGTCTGAGCCATTGGCTCGGCCGAGAACTGAACCCGCCCGTCCCATTGGACGGCAGGTTTCCCACCTGGCCTGGCCCGGCCATTTGTATGTTATAATATTAGAGCATTACTTAGATAATTTATTAATTAGGTATTGACGTCCCGCTCTATTACTAGGGTCTTCGTTCTATCCCTTTAGCATCGCTCGCGAATTGATCCCTATTTTTGAATAGAGCCCATAGTCCACTCCATCGCCCCCGAAATCCTCCAATCGAACCTGCAACGTCACATTACATAGTATTAATTACTGTTACATGTATTCATAAACATAGAAATATAGAAATAACCTTGATCGTCAATTCAACGCTAGGTGCGCCCAGCCGCACTGTTTAAAATTATAGATATTAAAAATTTTGAATTTAGATAGTACTGGGGAGATGGTAGTGGTTTTAAAATAAGTCAGGAGCAAAATTGTCTTGAAGTTGGGCGACGCCTGGATATAGAAGGCGGCTTTTATCATTACATTATTCATATATTCCAATTTAACTATCATTTGTGACTTATAGTTAAAAAAATAGTCATATGAATTTTGTTAGATTTGTTTTAATAAGTATTTTCAAAATATCAACTTTATATATTTTTTATTTATTGATAATTAAATTGAAATGGATAAAGTATTTATTAGTGGAGGTGAGAAAAAATAAATTATGATTTGATTGATTGAAAAAATTGAATATTTCATTATCTTTTCATTTCTACCCTAAAATCCATAGATGAAACATAGCCAAAAGAAAAATGAAAGAAAAGAAAGCTATAGATTTACTGCCTCCTCTTCACTGAGAATTTTGGTAAACTGAAGATGCTATAGTGAGTAGGAACCTTTTTATTTTTACCAAAAATCAAGAATTTAGTAGTTTAGCCAGTTTATTGATCAAGATTCAAGATTCAGCCAATAGAAAACGAGCAACGAATGGGAAGATAGCTTTTTTGGCTTGCCAGGGCCAAAATCATGGTGTCGGCATATACGGGACTCCTCTCCGCCTCCGCCTCCATACTCTCTCTTTCTACGCCGCCGCCGCGTCTTCGGCTCCCCTTCTTCAAACCGAAGCCGATAACCAGTAAGTTCTCTACTTTTCTTCTAAGGGAATAATGAAAAAAGGGAAGAAGGCAGAAGGAGCTTATAAAGACCCCATTTTTCATTTGCAGATAATTATGTATTGCAATTGAATATGGTTATAGATAGACATCATTCGCCTGTTTATTTCTTAGTTTGTGAGGTTTGCCATAAAATTTCTGTGAATTTAAGTTTTATCAACTGAAGCTCGACCATTTTCTGGCCTTTCTAGAAATTCGCCATTGCTGGGAAGGTAGTGAATTGTGATTAATGTCTTACTGCGTATTCCTGGTGTATGAAATTTTGAAGTGTTCAATTGTGGTTGATGTTGGTTTTGATTTGTTCTGACTTCTGATGGTTTAAATTTGAGAATTTGAAAGGCCTAACATTCTGTTGAAATGGGCATATGAGATTGAGCATATTTTGATGCTACTAAATTGGTTGATGCTTTTCTTGTTTCAATACTGTTAAATTTTGCACATAAGAAGTTTCATCTAACAGTGGCATCGAAGACTGAGGATCCAATTCGCGAATGGATTCTGTCGGAAGGAAAGGCAACCCAAATAACTGGCATTCGATCAATTGGTGGTGGCTGCATCAATCTTGCTAGTCGTTACGACACAGATGCTGGCTCCTTCTTTGTTAAAACAAACAGGTAACAAGTGGCTAGCTTAGAACTTGAAGTTGGTTTGCTTATTATATATCCATTTGTTATGTATCTTCCAAACAACGGGAGGAATAATTGCATCACTTGACTTTGACAACATATAGTGAGTGGGAAACCACATGGTTATTTTGTTCAATATTTATATGGTGAATTGGTAATGAACTTGATAAAATGGGGAGAATACCTAATACTTACGTGGGACAAAAGGAAATTGCATAAAGCCCATTCGCATCCTTAGGTTGCGAGGGCCTTTTGTATGCACTTGCACTATAAGTGGAGTTGACATTTCCATTCTTTTAGCATTATAAAAGTCGAGTCGAGTCCATGATAACATATGCTCAATTCCTGTAGAAACTCTATGCGCTCTTTGATATGACATGGTAATAATTGCTTGGCAGGAGTATTGGACCATCAATGTTTGAGGGAGAGGTTTTGGGCCTCAATGCCATGTATGAAACTCAAACTATTCGAGTGCCCAAACCATTTAATGTAAGAATATGCGCAATCATTCTTGCTATATCTTTTTAAAGATAGCCAGTATTTACACAATACTTTACAAGTTTTCTGACTTGGTTGTTGAGTCCTGAGCCCTGTTCCTTGTGCATCATTTAGTTTGGACCTCTGCCCACTGGTGGCTCTTACATCATCATGGAATTTATTGAATTCGGTGCATCTAGGAGCAATAATGTGAGGACCCCATTTTCTTTTCTCCCTTTCCTCTTTACCCTCCTTTGTTTCTGTACATTTCTTTCTGTTTGTCATGCTTTCCTTTCCTTTCTGCCATTTGACATTTTTCCAGTCCTTGTTAGGGAGGAAGCTTGCTGAAATGCATAAAGCAGGGAAGTCTGAAAAAGGCTTCGGTTTTGATGTTGATAATACAATTGGGAGGTATCTTTCCCCCCCTTGATTAGATCAAATCAGTTTTCCCTCTCAATTATGATCTCACCGAGGTACAAGTGCTACCATAGTCGACTATGACTCACTAAATTTTACTCTCCTCAGCTTGACAAGGGTCCGATGCTGCCATGTTTTTATTGAGTTTCCAGTTACATGTAGGTTACAATTTCAATCTTTGCTGTTTGTGTATTATGTATGTTGCAGCACACCACAGATAAACACATGGACATCAAACTGGATCGAATTTTATGGGGTGCATAGGTTGGGCTATCAATTGAAGCTGGCACGACAGCAGTATGGCGATTCCCTAATTTATGAGAGAGGTTATTTGCTTATTCTTTGAAGTCGAAACTGATGGTCTTCATCTCCTCAGATGAGGATGCCCAGATAAAAATCATCTGTGTTTCAAATACATTCTTTGAATTGTTGCCTGCGTCTGTATTTGTATATACTACAAAGTTTTACTGATCATACATATGTATGGAACCTTTCCGAAGGACAAAGGCTAGTGAAGAACATGGCGCCCCTTTTTGATGGTGCTGTAATCGAGCCCTGCTTGTTACATGGAGACTTGTGGAGCGGAAATATCACCAATGACAAAAATGGCGAACCTGTCATACTTGATCCCGCTTGTTACTGTTAAGTCCTTGCTGGCTCAATTCGTGCTGCCCCTTTGAATTGGCATACTGCAACTATGTCTTTTGAGAGTCTGCTATTCCTGTTTTGCCAATGTAGTCAAAATATTGCCCAATGCTAGAATACATTTCCCATGTGATGATGGCTATTATTTATGACTGTAGATGGACACAATGAGGCAGAGTTTGGGATGTCGTGGTGTGCTGGATTCGGAGGGTACTTCTACGATGCATACTTTGAGGTTAGAGTCGTTACATACAGCATTTCCGGGTTCTTGTCACACATCGATTCCCAGTTTCTATATCTGCTATCGTTGTCTTTTCAGGTGATGCCTAAACAGCCTGGTTTCGAGCAAAGGCGTGATCTTTACATGCTGTACCATTACCTGAATCACTACAATCTGTTCGGCTCTGGCTATCGCTCGTCTTGCATGTCCATAATCGATGATTATCTCAGAATGTTGAAAGCTTAACTTCACTGTTTGAATTGTGTATAAAGTATAAACAGACTGCTTCATTTGTAAATGCTTTTTGTCTCTGAATCTTTGACATTGCAACTTTTGCTCATCTGCAGACTGAAATGAGAGTTTAGTTTAGTTGAGAAATTTGAAAGGGAAAAGGATTCATCGGATTTGGAATAATATATTTGGGCCTGAAGAGGAAACCTTTTATGAATTAACGTTCAAATCCTAAAAAGGAATGTAGAGTCCAGAAATTGGGGAAAGTCGAAGGGTCAATAGTTAATTTAAACCCTAACCCTATATTACTGATACAATCGAATTGCTGACACACAGATGGAGGCAGCAATGGAAGTGGAGGCAGATGAATCCACTGTCGCCGTAGATTTGGTGGCAGCTTTAGAACAAGCAACCCTAATGGCGAAGCAGCTCGGAACCGCCACCGATCCATCTCAAATCGCCCAAATTCACGCCTCCCTCCATATTGCCCACCACCATCTCTCCCAATTCCTCTCCCAGCAGCACCCCCAATTCCATCCAGCGCCTCATAGCCAACCGCAGCGCGCAATTCTCCCCACACAACAGCCTGAAAACTCTGTTTCCTCAGCCATAGGCGGCGGCGGGGGAGAGGAGAACGGAGAGACGGGCGGGGGCGAGCCGATGCAAATGGGCGACGATGAGGAGGATGAACAGAATTCGAGAGCAGTGGCCGCTGTCGAGAAGGTTGAGGAGAAGATGAGGGATTGCTTTATTCAGAATAAGAGACCCAAGCGGCGGCTTTCCCCATCGGCGGAGCAGCGGCGGGGGTATGAGTATGATGACGGGGCTTTCCGGGGTGGCGCCGTGGCGGCGGAGTTTGATCCTATTGGGAACAAATTGAGGTCCCTTGCATTAATTCAGCAATTCCATGCCTGAAAAAGTTTGCATTTCCCGCATTTCACATTTGTTGATCTTTGATTCTGATTGAATTAGCAAATGTGTACCGTAAATTATTCCATTTCCGGTCTCTAGAGGGAGACCTCCTTCTGAGCTTCTCATGGAGAACATTTTGGAAAATTCTCCATTATCATTGCAATGAAGCACAAGTGTTTGGCTTTCATATATTGTACAATTGTACTGTTATTACAACATACTACTTGCCAACAAGAAATGTCATTACTAATATGTAAAGTGGTTATTAGATTTAGACCTAGCCAAACCTGGTTGAAACGGTGAATTCTATACAACTGATGAGAAATCAAATCCTGTTGCATAAAGAGATTTGTCATCAAATACTTACAGATCAAGCTGAGCACTTGTGCTTCCAGTTTCCTTTACCAGATTATCATCGATTCCTCCTTGTTCAAAAAAGGCATCCACCTGTGGGATAATTTGTGGGCATGAAGGTGGGGAATAGTAAGGTTGCTGTGCCTGTGAGATGCCCTGTAAGAAGGTGTGTGAGTTCTGCCCTGATAACTCATCCCCATGTGTTTCCAGTGCAGGCAACAGAAACTCTTCATCAGGAGCGAATGGTATGGATGAGTTGCTGGCTGCCATAGTTCTGCTTTGAGTTGGATTTTCACTCAGATCGATTCCTGGGAATGGTTGGCATTGAAACGACATCCCACCAGGAGTGGTCCCTAGTAGAGAAAGCGGTTGAGGAATGTGGGCAATTGGCTCATCCCAAATCAGGTTATGCTGACTTCCAGAACTCCATGGAGGAAATGAAAGCTCTGGTTCTTTGGTGATTCTACCGTTCCATGAAGCTTCCGGATCACCAAACTCAATCGAGTTTCCATCACTAGTCAATCTATAGCCAACAAATAAGCCGCTGCTGGGCTGACTACAATCAGCAGACAAGCTGAGAAGCGTGTCTCTTGTTTTATCACAATATCTTTGGAAATTAGGGACCATCTGTAGCCCAGCAATGTGTGTGTGCTGAAGCCTGTCCACGCTACCCGGATAAAGGAACTGCAGCCCTTCTGCACCTGCAACAGCAACAACATTCCTTTCTGAAATGGCACCAAAAGGAAAGCTTACTATGAAGATTCAGGTCATGTAATCATAGAAGCAGGTATGCACATACCTGAAAGTAAAGATGCTGCTGCTTTCCTTGGCAAAGAGCTCAACCTTGAAAAGGAAGGCGAAGATAAACCAAGCAACCCCTTGTACTCCTTTGCTGTACTTCTGCCTGAGAATAAACTCAGGGCAACTTCTTGAGTTTGTTTCAAGCTACCGCGAAATTTCTGCAAAAGGGTCAAAGTAAATTTATTCAATGAAGGAACAAAATTAATCAATGATGTCGAACTAGTGAAAGACTGGTAAAGCACAATCTTGTAGATTGAGGGAGACAGGCCATCACACTTTTGGCAGACATGAACTGGCATGTGTGTATTATAAATGCTGCTTATTTATTACAACGATTTGTGATTATTTCTTTAATGATAACATTATTCCAGCATGAAACATATATATATTTCCGGATTTGGCTAGACAAACCTGCAAATGGCTGGCAACATTCTCCCTGGTAAGCCCCGGGAAGCCCATAACTTCAACTATTTTCTTCGGGACTGCCTCTGAAACCACCAAAAAAGATTTAAGTACAAACGATTAATCTGTTAAAGATAAATCCTGTGACAAAATTGCCATATGCTCCGAAAAACAAGAAAATTAAACTGGGAACAAACATTGATGACATAGAAAACTCAACTTACTCTCATATCCTATAATTTCAATGGCTTCCAAGAATTTCTGATGCATTTCAACAGTCCAAACAACCCTTGGTTTCTTTGCTACAGAAGATGGACCACCGCCCTCTTTATCTTCTTTGTTTTCTCCATATTTCTCCCGTGGCCTCTTGTGCGTTTGGTTCAAGCTTTCTGGCTCACTAACTGATGAGACATTCTTTGTAACAAACCCATTGTTAGGCACAGATGCCCCTTCAGCATTTTGTTGTTGATAGGCTGCAGTTGCTAACGCACTCTGCCAAAGTCCATCCACATCGTTTATGCTCAAGCCATTTACAATGTATGCTGTAAAAGAAAATGGTTTCCCTTTGGACTTCATCTTCTCACCATGATGACCCATCACTACACATAACAGTAAGCATCTCGATAAGAATTTCTAGGCTTGAAACCCCATGAGGTTCAATGATATCATAAAGAATTCAGAAGCTGAGACTAATTCAAAGGGGGCAAGATAACAGATACAAAGACTCAAAGAGTGCTTAAAATGCTAAAATTGAACTATTTTGCTTACACAAGACAGGCACGTTTAACTTCTCCTCAATACGCTGGGCAATCACTGCACCATTTGATTCTAAATTATGAACATTGGTGACAACATGATCAAGCCTGCCCCTAATCTCCCACATCACATTGAAAACATCCAGAAAACCTCCAATATGCAATACTGAAAAAGAACAGAAAATACCACCTATACAGACAAGTTCTGCAGTGTGTGTACAAGTAATGGTTGATGAGCTTAATTCAGAAGATAAAAGTTTTGGTTTATACCTTCATAACTGCAATATTGAAGCATCTCAGCAACTACGTTACTGCATGTAACATCATCATTCACAGCAAGAATACAAATTCCTTTTGTTTCAGTGGAACCACAAGATTTTCCAACAAGGACTACTTCCTTCCCCTTGATGTCCATTTGTCGAAAATGAAGAAAGGATAAATCACAAATATTTATGATAACTAATTTCAATTAACACCTTTCTTATAATACCACAAAAGCATGCACGTGCATTGCACATAAATGCCTTATTCTTTATAAAAGACCAAAAGTGCAAGTCTAAAATAGTCAGGGAAAACATAATCAACTAAAATAAATTAGCTTAAAGCAATATACATGTCTTCAACTTGAAATTGTAGGCTCAGTTTAATTGTTGTTTTGGTTCCAAATAACCAAGGTATTCAAATATGTTATTTTTTCAATATAGTTTGCTTGTTCCAAGGTGTATGATTTATACCCCAACATACTTATATTAAAATAAATATAAACAAAATCTTACCACTAAGGTAGCATAAAATTTATACGTGCATTATAATTATTACATTTAAAAAACAACACGACGCATACCCTCCAAAAAATGGGGGGAAATCATGCATTTATGTGTAAGCATGCTGCTAATTTGCAATAATGATGGGATTCATCCCAGTAAGGAATATTATAGAGGAAGAGTGCTAACAAAGATTTTGCATTCAATTCTAGTTATTACAGAGCAAATCACATTACCAATCATGCCAGTACCTTCTTTCTGCAATACTGAGTCCACATGACCATGTTTTACTTCAAAAACTCACCCTTAACTAAGGTACTTAAAAGTTAAAACAACAAAAATAGACAGTACATAGCCCACAATGAAGGATAATATTTTCACTTCCTAAGAGTATCAACATAGATTGCCACAAACAGGGAAGGTGAACTCACAGTTCTCAAATTTACATAAGATGCATATCTGCATTATTACTCAAACAAGAGGCGTCGCCTGACAGACTTGGATAATCTTGGACTAGGATCTTTCCGCTTGGATTCAGAGGAGTCGCCACTGATGTTAGCGCTCTTCTCCTCAGGCTTGTCTGTGCCAACAACTTTTGAGGAACGATAAAACTCAGTAATGCTTAGCTGCACACCTCGTGAGGCGGGTGATTCTGCTTTTTCAGGGGTTACTTCGTTTGATTTCTTTTTCCTTGATTTCTTCTCCTTCTGTTCCTGTTGAATTTTGGACAGCCATTGTCAATATGTATAAGACTTCCCTTTTCAGAGAGAGAGAGAGAGAGAGAGAGAGAGAGAGAGAGAGAGAGAGAGAGATCTTACCTTTTCCTTCAAAAATTGACTTGTTTTTTCTGGGAAGGCCTTTAGGACAAGCTCCATGTCTTCATCAGTCGATAAAAAATAGCATCCATTATCGATGTGAATGTAAGGAGCATCAGCCTCTTCCAACAAATCAATAGAGTCATCAAGTTCCTCAGATCCCTGATTCGCACCACTTTCTTCAGGAATTTCGTACGCCACATCACTCAATACAGGAGCAACCTTCTTCCAGTTAACAACATAGACTTTATGCCCATATCTCATTTTAATTCGTTGAATCCCATGAAACTCATATTGTCCGTATAACAAGTCCTTTGTTGGATTTGAGGCCATATCTCGCAGATATAAAGTTGATAGCATTGGAAGTAATCTCTGCCTAACATAAGATGGTTCCCAATTCTGCTGATACGCTAAGTAGTCAACCAACATCTCTGACCGTGGGCGTTCCCATCCTATTTTGAACTCATCATCTGACAAAAAGATTATAATATTGTAAAAGAGTGCTGCATATTATGATATGCTGCAAAATCCTTAAGAATGCACTCATAATAAAGTTATAGCAGAATTCCTGATCGAACCACAGCATGGTAAACAACAAGAGAACACCAAATCCATCCTTCGACCTTCATTGTTTTCCTCAATAGTGAAGAGTTCAGCTGCATATTTTATATAACATAAAACAAATATATGATCTAAAGGTTGCTGTCAGCATACCAATCTCATGATGGATTCTCAGGTACATTTGTATAATTTCACCATTTGGAAAGTTTTGCTCTGATGCAATTTTTCGGCAAACAGTAATTCGCCAAGCAATGTCTTTCTTCTTTACTTTTTCTTCCCTGTCCTGGAATCAAATAATTGTTAGACTGTAAACAAGCCAGAGCATATCAACAATTTAAAAATCCAAAAGTAGAAAAAAAAAAAGAACAGATAAAAATTTTGAGTGGATCTCTACCAAATCACATGATGAGCAGTAGCATTTGAATCCTGCTGGTTTCTGCCTGCAACTCTGGCCAGAAGTTGAATTGCAATATTCGCAAGAAAACTTGAAATGCAATGTCTTTTTTCCTGGATGTCCACAATGGGAACAATGAGGAACTTTTAATTTCGACGATTTCTCATAAGAACTGCATGCGGGTTCATCTCCAGTATTATTACTTCCATGGACCCCAGGCAAATCTCCCCCCCTTCCTAATTCATGCAACCTGAGTAACATGATACACATAACTAACACAACACAATTTGAAACTGAAGACTAGAATTCCCATTAAGTAGTAACTAAATGTGTAATGGACAAGTATAACAATTAACATACGCAAAACCTGTCTAATATTTCATCTTCACTGAAAGATTTTACAAAACGAACGGCTGTGTCTGTTCCAATTCCCCTTACGCCATTTAAATCATGATCACTTCCAACCAACAAAGAAACAGCAATCAAGTGCTTTCTTTTGAGACCAAGACCAATCTCAATATCAGATGCACGGTAGCATTCAAATGGATCCTGACCAAGGCAAATCACAATAATCTTATCAGTAATAAGTCACAATGCCTAATTACTTCTCAATTTTGTCAGTTTCCTTTAGGGCGACAAGTTCAGGGAGAGGGGAAAAAACTATTAAAAAAACTCCAATAGCATATAGAAATATAAAATATCAAATCTCACCATTCTAGTTGTACACAAATCATTGTAATTTGACTTTGACCATGTCATTAACTCCATCAATATAATAAAGTAAGTAATTTATCAACATTAAAGAACTCACCTTCGAGTTAGGATGGATTCGCTTAATTACACATTGGGCTCCATAAAGAAATGCATCACTGTCAGCAGTAATACAGGCGTCAGCATGCCCATCTCTATTTAACTGTGCACAAAGTGCTTCAGCTTCAGCTTTTGCTTTTACAACAGGCATTCCCAGGAGTTGAAGTAACTCCTACACAAGACACAAGGAGCCATAAGTCAAGTCTCAGACTAATGGTAACTAATGATAAACATATCATATTTGCTTTGGTTACACTTTCAGACCAAGACCCCACCAAGTTCATTTTAAATCAAACTTAATAATTTACATTAAGCCTTTAATGCAAAAGCAATTGCTCTAGTATGAGGACAGATGTCATACAATACAGAAAAAAGGCACCTTATGCATGCCTTTTGCATCATCCAGAAATCAACTACAATAACCTCTCAGAACCAGACAGAACAGTAGAGGATGAGTTTAAACCTTAAAGCATACTTATCAGTCTCATGTTACAAGAAAGTGAGAAGGAATGCCACATTGCACCCCTTTCCCCTAGCACAAAGAAAACTGACAAACAATACATAGCAACAAAAGGGAAACAGTAGTAAAATCAGAAGAAACAAACATTGTGCGAATTAATGTTAAGCATATGATAGAACAAAGTCACACAGGAAGCATTGGATTCTAATAAACACCAGCACCATCTTTAAATCAGGGATATGACAATCTGAGTTCGAGAAAAATATAATGCTCAATGCATTGAACCCACCACACATTCAGCAACAGCTTTCCTAAATTTTCCATTCCTTTCGACTGAAACACCCTCCTCTGCCCCTGGGAAACTTGATGAGTCAATACCAGATGATCTGAAGAAGCGGGCTATTCTGGCCTGAGATTTTAATGGGGAAGGAGTCCCATCGAGTACAAAAATAGGGTATGCCCCAAACTGCATTCACCGCCCAAATTTCATGAATGTCAATGCAATTACAGCCAATGTAATACCAAAAGATGAAAAACACCACATCCAACAAAAAAAACATCATACCGCCAACATTAAAAACACCTTCAAGAATCTACAGTAAATTGCAACATTAAATCCAACAAAAAAAATATCATATAGTCACACTGGCCGAGTAAACATCAAGACATTGCCAGTGTCCACGAAAATTAAATACTAATCCCTCCCGACAAGGATTAGATATCAAATGCCTAAACCCCATCAAAAACCCACTTCACAGAATCCCAAGGTTCATTCTATTTCCTTCAACGGCTATAATCCACTTGGATTGCAACTAACGGAAAAATCACCTCCACATTTTTTTCCAAAAAAT
>MAYD01390222.1:0-11956 GCA_001909325.1 Ruellia speciosa
AACGGTGGAAGTATATTTAAAATGCACCACATTTTTTTTTTTTTGCAAATACACCATCACCATGATTGAATTCCCACTGTTCACTCTAATCTTTATTTCTTTAAAATTGGGCACCCAGTTTTTCATCAATAATCTCCCACTCTTTTTTTATTTTCCTTTTCTCAAATTAGAGGGTAATAAACATAAAATCAGCAGCAAAGGTCTCTCCTCTAAGCTGGAAGGTTAAATATAAAAAGATAAAGATAATTGCTTTTCTACTTTTATTGGTTTCCATTTTCTTTTCCAACTAGATAGAAAAGAAGAGGATATTCATATCATCCCTTTTTCTTTTTCATCCTACCTTTAATGTTCCATATGGTTTCCAGAGTTTTAAAGTTTTGAAAATGTTAAACATAATATTGATGGGGTATGGGACTATGTTATTAAAACCAGGGATAGATCAAATATTGATGGGGTATGGAACTATGTTATTAAAACCAGGGATAGATCGAGGAAGTATACCCTAAAATTTTAAAATTCTTATATATTATGAGTATTTTTTTTATATTTTTATTAATAATTTAATTTCACGCTCTCTAAAATATTATGGTTACGTCTTCCTATAGTTTACATCATTATAATTTTCGATGTATCAAAAATCGCCCCTAATATAAATGGGGGTGTACGTGTTTAGAAGGATTTGAAGATTTTATATCGGGATATATATATATATATATATATATATATATATATATATAGTAATGTACTTTTCCCCATGCATTATGGACCATTATTTTGTATTATTGTATGCAATATGTTATACAGAGTTGCTACTAAAGTGTGTTTCAGTGTGTCTCCTTTCTATTAATTGAGTAGAGTTGAATATGTAGCTTTGAGATTGATGGTTTTTAAGTTTTATTTAAATTTGAATCAATTTAAAGATTTCAGAGTTAACCTCAAGCATTATTATTATTATTAACAACAAGATATCCTAAGAATCATATAAAAAATTACAATTAAACTATCAATAAATATCCCATTATTGAGCTTAACATACTTAAATTTATTTCATTTTATTTCATGAGCTCATTTTTTTAAGGTAAGATTGTACATTTTTAATTAGCAAATGTTAATCTCTAAATATTTTTTTCAATTTGAAATAAAAGATAATCATCGCTTATAATGGAGCTATGACCACATCTCAAGAGGAGTCACCCAACTCCCTCATCCCATGCATAGAAAGGGAGTTGGGTAGAGGTGAAATTTCCCACCAGTGTGTAGATATATATATGTGTGGGTGTGTGGGTGTGTGTGTGCGTGCGCGCTTGAGGCACTCTAACAATTGGGATATCACTTAATGCACCACAAAAATTTGATCCTAATCACAATTAAAGCTGTTAAACAAGTCAAGTTGAGCAGTGTACAAAATTTTCGAGTTTGACTTGAGTTCTTAATTAGTCGAGTTCGAGCTCGCTCGATAAGTAAGCGGATTTTTTTTCGAGCTCAAGTCTCAGATTATTAATCACAGACGAATCGAGTTCAAAGTTTATCAAATTTTTTTAATATATCTTTTAAAAAATTTATTTATAAAATTACAAATAAACCTCATTAACGAACCTAATCGAGCTTAATCGAATATAAATCAAGTTGAGCCAAATATACTCGTTTATCTTACAAATATTAAACAAATTCGAACTCAATTCATTTACTCAAATAAACGAGTTGAGCTCAAGCTTTCATGAGTCCAACTTGAAAAGACTCGTTTATTTTAACAACACTAACCATAAGGGCACCACCTAAATGTGGTTCATAAGGTACAAATCCTATAGATTGATTACAATATGTGAAATTTTATTGCCTTAATCTTTAGGTACCCATCTCAAATTAATGACATGGGGCGGGATAGTTAATTTTTTTAGTTACCCATCTCAAATTAATGACATGGGGCGGGATAGTTAATTTCATTTGACAAATTAGATTGCATGTATAAATATATTTTCATTAAATTTTACCCTTAGATTTGGTAAATTTTAAAGTAATATTGCAAATTAAATACACTCTATCGGCTAACAAATAGCACCCGAAACAAAGGAGATTTGCCATTTTGCCATAGAAGTGAAACCTAGACAAAACACAAAAAGATTTAACCCAACATCGTTGTAATAAACAAACAATAATTTGTTGTCACACAAGGTGGAAAGAATATAAACATTCCCAACTCCCCAACTCCCAACATTCAGACAGGGAATTAACACAGTACTAATTTACACAATGCCATCACACATTTCAACAACCCTGTTGAACCTGATGACACCAGGAGGACTTCTGCATTCTCACACCACTGAAACTACTCCTCCTCCCCATTACGTCATTCACCAGCGCCCTCTGCCTCGGTGCACTCTGCGACCTCACCTTTGCCCGGAACGACTCTGTGTTCGTCATGTAGTTCGGATAATTCGAGCTCAACAAGCTCTCGCCGAACACGCTCCTGGCAGGCGTCATCGGGGACTTCAAAATCCTGTCCGAATGAGACAACCTTGGTGTGTTCTGCGCCGTTGCAAACTTATAGTATTCTTCTGAATTGAGCCCCCAGTCGAACTGGGGATAATCCAGGAATGAGGTTGTATTTGGGCCGGGGAGGGGCGACGACATATGATCGTTGGTTGTGATTCTTCGGGACCTGGATTTGCAGCAGGTGTCGATTTCCACTATTTTTGGGGCCTCCATCGGGCCTGGATTGTGGCGCTTGCTGTGGGACTTATAGCTGGTGGCGTCGTGGAGCATTTGGCGGGCTCTCCGAGCCCGAATCGATGCCTGGGCCCGAACCAGGGCCTGCATACTGTGCAGAGTTGCTGCGGCCCGTCTCCGTACAATGTAGCCTCGAACGTGCGCCTGTAGCTTCACCAGGCTTTTTAAAGCCCGCAGTGCTTTCCGGGCCTGAAAAAAAACACCACCAAAATTTGGGTAACTTCATAATTACATAAACAAATTTGGAGAAGAGAAATTTGTAATTACCAGAAATCCCCTGAACAGAGTTTGTATCTTCACGGCGGCCCATGTCTCCCGCCCGGCGGCGAACCGCGCTCCTCCGCCGTACCCTGTGAGCCTGAGTACAGCCGCCGCAGCAGCGGCGGCCGCAACCGCGGCGTCAGCTGCGGCGGCGGTGGCTGTCGCCACCGCAATCGCGTGCTTGCTCTGCTCCGCGGCCGCCGACGAAGATCTCAGCCAAGTCCCCGAATCAGACCCCGCGGGAACCCGACCCGAATCTCTATCGGGTTTCGCGAAGCTCCATTTTTTCTTGTCTTCCTTTTTGTCGCCACAATTGGAGCTTTTCTCCACATTTTCTTTAATTTTCTTGATTCCAAACAACCCCTTAAGAAATCTCGAAGCTTTCCCCATTCTCGTTCCAGAAAAGCTTCAATTGGCTGGAGAAATTTTGTTAAACCCTAAACTGGGGACACTGATAAACAGTCATATATGCTTTTCTTATTTTAATTTGAAAAAATAGGAGGTTCTGACAGAGCCTCGTGAGGACTGTAGAAGACAAAAAGGCGTCACAGCAAGATTCAGACGCGGAAACAACAAAAAAGATGAGATTTTTAAATTTTTTCAGACATGCTTAATGAATCATCATCATCAATACTTGGAACTGAACTGCGCGAGAATTCGGAAAAAAAAAAAAAAAAGCACAATCATTTCCCCCACAAATTCATGTTTCCAGAAAACTGTCAGTCAAAGAAAAACTCGATGATTAGATATACAAATTTCAAAGTACCAAAGTGAAGCAATAATCATATGGAAGAAATTAAAGAAGTTGCAGAAGAAGAAGAAGAAGAACATACTCAAGTGTTCCTTTAAAGCCACTCAAGAACAAATTCCAAAACCCAAATTCAAATTAATTGCCTCTCACTCTCTCTCTCTTTCTGTCCATATTATATAAACTCTGACATTATTTTGGAGAATATCTTTTCTCCATTATATCAATCGATCTCCACGCCTTATCCCAACATATATTACTATCTCCCATATTTTTTTAATTTATTCTACGAACTGATAGTGTGTCGTTTCTGATATCTACTACATTTAGTTTAACCAAAGTGTACAATGTACTGTCATTAAATTACAGAGCTGACCACTTACCAGGATGCAAAAATTGCCAAACTGAAATGGGATTCGCCTCTGCACTAAAAGGGGGGGGTGGGGGATATACTCATATACGCAAATACAGGCAACAATCTTGTGGGGATTTGGGGCCCCCCTTTTGACTTGGGTCGATTCTGCTCAGAAATCTCTCTTCACAGAAACAAGAATCTCATGGATTGCTCATCAATTTATGAGGAGAGAGTAAGGAATTGAATGGGGGGAATTAATCTAGAAAATGTGCAAAAAGGAAAAACAAGAATGACAGCAAATTTTCAAGAATCGAGAAGTGGGGTTTGTGGGAGATTTTTTCAAATTGCCTGATTCTTACAAAGGGTGAAGTTAAATATTGTGTCTCAGGGCTAAGAAAAAGGAAGTAGGCAGGGAAAAAATTGGTAACTTGATTGAAGCCATGATGGGAGAGAGGGTTTAAACTTTAGAGTCAGACGATGTGATGGTTGTATTTCACACATAATGAGAATAAAGTTTGAATTTTTTGAAGTTTGTTGTAACTTGTAACAAGATTCAAGTGTCATGTCTGTATTTTTAACCTTTTTTCTTTGCCGGTGGGGTTTCTGCATTCTGACTTTTTTCTATTTCAGGTGCAGAAATACATTTTGGGCTCTCTTTTGGGCCTTTGTGGAATTTTCAGAGGAAACAAATTCAGCCCAATTGAATTTTATTTATGGGCCCGTAGTATTCAGCCCAACTATACTTACTTACCATTTGACAATAATATCTGAATATATATACACTTTATTTAAAAAGTGATTTAAAAAGATCTTTCACACTTTTTAAATTATTTATTTGGATTTGGATGTATCCTTATCAAATCCAACCTAGATTAAACCTTCACTGCATGAGAGGTGAAGGATTTTCTAACTGAACAAATCATTTTTGTATCTATAAATACAAGTTCAATGTCCTAAAAATAATTGTAACACCCAAAGGGGATTAGATTGTATTGCCCATAAATCACCAACAACAAAATAATAAGTACTAATTCTGAAAACTCCCGAACTTTATTCATTTTTACATTTATTCCTAATAGTTTTTGTGTTACATATAACTTTTCAAATATTGATTATTTTTGCAAATACCCTTATGTGGAATATTCCACAATATTTCGGCCGGTCAAATTTTTTTAACTATTAGACTTAACTAACTTCTTTTGTGTTTCACTTGACCCCTCAAACTTTAATTTTTTACCGAATCTTCTATATGTGGTATATTTCCTTCATTTAAAACCAAATTTCATATCGTAACAATTGCAACTTACTTGAAATTTTTGGCAAACCCAGTACCTTCTTCCGGGGTTCAATTCAATCCATGAGGTCTTGAAAAATGCCGGCTTCCCGCAGCAACATTTGTCGCATTCCGACCGAGGGTGAATCGTATTCCACTCTTTAGCAGATAATAACCATGAATACATGCGTCCCCAGATTTATCTCCGGGTCGGCAGGCTCAAAGTGTGCATAGTGGCTCTCTGTAGCCAAATGGAGGATCTGGCCAACTGTATCCCTCCCATCGCGTTCTTCCGTTCTCAACTTACTTCAATAGTTATACACGTGGGTTATGGTCGCATTGTCCAGCGGGTTCTCCTTTTGTACTGTGGCTAGTATCGCACACGGCTTCGCCTATGCTGCAGTTATGTCCCTCATGATCTTCTTTTACCCATCACTCAGCCCGCTCATCTGCCGGTGAACCCTCTGAATACATCGCCATTGCGTGGTTGTGCATGCCTGATTCATCTACTGCCACATGCACACCCCATATACATCCACTTTTTTTCAGCTGTACCATAATCTTGAAAGGACATTGACATGCTTTTATCTTAGACTCGTGCCCTGAGTCGGAATCCATATCCCTGCCCTTCCCGAGATATCGTTCCCCACGTGCACATCTAAGCAAGTTCAGTTTTTCAGCCCTACCTGGCCACTGGCGCGGGCGTGCCCGGTTCACGCTTGGCCAATGGCACGGACGCGATTATGCCCCCCAGCCGGGCCACTATCTCGCTCGCCCATTAGCGCAGCTGGGACTTCAGCTCGCCCGAACCATTGGTCTGGGCGAGATCCTCCCACGCCCACACTGATCAACCCCCTCACTTCTCCATTTTTTTTCAAATTTTGTTCGCTTTTTTACCTTCCCCGATCTAAGCGTTACGTAATTCGACATTATTCACGAATTCCAAATGTTCTTAATGTTAATTTATCAAATTTGTATTGAGAGGTTCAAAGAATTTTTTTAGAAAGATAAATCTTTTTAAAAAATGAAGCGTAAACAATTGGATAAAAGAGCGTGATGTATAGGGATACAAGAGCCATGTTTAATAATTCACTTTGATATTTTGACAAAGGTTTGTGGATTTTGAGTTTAGTCCATTTTAAAAATACTGCATGGAGACGTTATTAGGAGTTCCGGGGATCTCCACACCAGATGCCACACTCACCAACAACATGGCGTTGTAGTCCGAGGAGCCCCCAGTTATCACAGTTTCCAATATGTAATAAAAGAATGAAAAGGAAATAACAACGATTCGAACTTTCCATAAATACCGAAACATTCAAACGTCGCGACTCTCCCAACGTTTCCCAAACGCACCAAACCAAACAATCCCCAATCAAGAATTTAAGATCTCTAAATTCTCCTCTTTTACCAATTTTTTGGGCCAACTCTGAATCCTCCGCCATTGATTTTCCTCCCATTTTGCACGTTTCTTTCCCTTATTTGCCTCTCTCCCATAATATAATTTTTACCCTCGCAACCATTCTTGTTCTTCCTTTCGTTAATACATTCTCGATTATTTCCAATTTCCCCCCAATTGGTAAAAGATTACTGCCGATAATGGGTCGAGTGGCGGTTGCGGCGGCGGTGATTGGGACCGCTGCGGTGGTTGGTGTGACGGCACTGGTGGTGCGCCACCGGATGAGGAATTCCGGGAAGTGGGCCCGGGCGATGGCCATTGTGAAGGAATTGGAGGAGAAATGTGCGACCCCTGAGGCCAAATTGCGGCAGATTGCCGAAGCCATGAATGTTGAGATGCACGCTGGATTGGCTTCTGAAGGCGGAAGCAAACTCAAGATGCTTATTAGCTTCGTCGATAGACTCCCCACTGGGTGAAAAAAATCCCCCTTTTTAGGGCTTTTCATTCCTTTTTTCCCATTGTTTTAATTTCCCTAGATTGAATTTATTATTCCTGTTTTGTGGTTGTTATGTTTTGGATGCATTATGTATGTGTGAAATGTTTGTTTGTATTGACTGAGAAGAATCATCATCTGATCTGTGTGGAATTTTATCCGAAAGCCGTGTGCATTTGGATGCTTTTACATGCATAGTGTGGCCAATCTAAGGATAGTGTAGGCAATTATGACAGTATAAAGTGTACTTGAAGTATGTGAAGTGTAGTTAAATATGTATTGATTACACATTTACTAGGTGTAACACATGCTTTTTTCGACTGGTTATGGCTAAAATCTTTGTATCTTTTAATGGTGTCCCTGTCTCAGTGATGAGGAAGGTGTCTTTTATGCGCTGGATCTTGGTGGTACGAACTTCCGTGTGTTACAAGTGCAGTTAGGAGGCAGGGAATCCGGTATTGTTCATCAGGAGTTCGCTGAGGGATCGATTCCTCCAGCGCTGATGAGTGGGACTTCTGATGTAAGCACTTGTTTTTTTGGCCAAGAACAATGCAGCTTTTTGGTTTTATGGAAGTGTTGAATAGTGAAGACCAAATGATTTCATTTCAGGAGCTTTTTGATTATATTGTTGAAAAGCTCGTCAATTTCATTGAGGAAGAAGAACGGATATTTCATCCGCCCCCTGGGAAGCAGAGGGAATTAGGCTTCACTTTTTCATTCCCTGTGATGCCAACTTCAATAAATTCCGGCAGTCTTATTAGGTGGTCAAAGGGCTTTGCAATTGATGATGCTGTATGTCATTACATTCTGTCGTGGTTTATAATGAGAGCATTGCCTTTATCCTATCCTACCTGATATGCATAATATTCTTCCACTTGTTTGTCTTATGCACTTTCTACGAATCTCTTCCTGTTTAAAGGTTGGCCAAGATGTTGTAGAAGCATTGACAAAAGCCCTTAAAAGAAAGGGCGTAGAGATGCGGGTTTCAGCTTTGGTGAGTGTTTTGTTGCTTTTGAATAAGTTTTTGAATTATCTTGCTTTCCAAGTTCCTTGTTTTCTCAGGCATTCAATACTAATTCGCAAGTTTTGTGACTTACTCCAGGTTAACGACACGGTTGGAACGTTGGCTGGAGGGAGATATGCCAATAGAAATGCTGTTGCTGCCGTGATATTAGGCACAGGAACCAATGCTGCATACATTGAACGCGCCCAAGCAATTCCAAAGTTGCATGATCCGTTGCCTAAATCTGGTGAAATGGTTAGTAAATTCTTTGATCTTCACAACTAAAATGATGTCTGAATGAATAATTATGGTTTCGAATCGTTTTTAATTCAGGTGGTAAACATGGAGTGGGGCAACTTCAGGTCATCCCATCTGCCAATGACGGAGTACGACCACGCAGTGGATGCTGAAAGTCTTAACCCGAGCGAACATGTAGGAAACATGTAGACATGCCTACTTCATCTGCCTTTTCTGTTTCATTAATTCAAATAAATTGTTTCTGATGTTGTTACTGCAAAGCTGTTCTTCTGTTCTTCCCTTTGCTCAGTTTATTCCCTGTTTCGTGGCCAATTGTTACTTTTGTTCTTTACTTCTGACGTATACGTATATACTTTGATGATACAGATTTTTGAGAAATTAACTTCCGGCATGTTCATGGGTGAAATTCTGCGCCATGTTTTAGTTAGGCTAGCTGAAGAAGCTTCGCTTTTTGGCGACAATGTTCCTGTCAAACTCAAAGCCCCATCAACATTGAGGTACATGATGAGGGGAGCACCTGTGTATATGATTTTTTCTATGAATACAATCTGATTACTACTCATTGAAGTTTGCTTTCTTTAGAATCCATGGATCAGAAGCACATAATATAAATGCATCTCATTCCCTTACCTTTCTAGAAGAAAATTTTCATTTAGCACAAAAAAATTAGTGATGAAAACATTGTATCGCTGATCTGTATAAAAATTATTGACAGGCATTTACTTTCATCATTATCACTAAAGGAAATTTACCTTGTTTGTATTGATTTTGCATATTGGACATATTTTCATCTTTTCTTCTGCGTAGTATGAAACGAAGCTGTTTAGAAGTGATCATAAAATTCATGAATTATGCAGCACACCTGAAATGTCTGCTATGCATCATGATACATCCTCTGATCTGAGGATCGTGGATGAGAAGCTCAAGAGTATATTCGGGGTAAGTAATGAATCTTGATCGCATTCCTATACATTTCTTTAAAATCGTGGGACTGTTCATTAATTAATTATAGGATATTTTGCCTATTTTGTCTTCAGATATCCAATACATCCTTGAAAACAAGAAAACTCGTGGTCAAGCTATGCAACATCATCGCCACTCGTGGAGCCCGCCTAGTTGCTGCTGGCATCTTGGGTGTCTTGAAAAAGATGGGAAGGGACACGCCAAAGGAAGTGCCCGGAGAGGACAAAACGGTGATAGCCATGGATGGTGGTCTGTATGAGCACTACACAGAGTATAGACGGGCACTGAGGAGTGCTTTGAACGAGCTCCTCGGACAGGGAGCTGCTCTCAGCATTGAGCTAGAACACTCCAACGACGGTTCAGGCATTGGCGCTGCTCTCTTGGCTGCCTGCTACTCAATATACTGTGAGGAGTAGACGCTGTCCCAAAGCTTAGCTTTGAAAAATTTAGCAAGTTTTGGGGTTGTGATTTTTCAGCTGTGGATGACAGTGCAGACTTGATGAAAAATTTTAGGCAATTTATGTGACATTATTTCAATAAGTTATGAATATCTATTCGATGGATATGAAAAGGTGAAGTGTTGTTGTCAAGGGTTTGTAGTTAGTTGATAATGGTCAGTTGATTATGCTAAATGAGAGAGGTCGGGTATGCTACCTCTGCAACTTAGCAGATCCAATGCAAAAATGATAAACATAAAATTATCATAATATATTAGTTGTTTCATGTGAAATTGATCTCACTCTACCGCAGTAAGAATTTTCAAATTCAACAGCAAACAGGCATCATCTGATGCAAAATTACATGATATCATTTTGCTTTGTTTTGAGTACAATCTTAAGTTAGGCAAAGAAGAGCTGTCTTGACTTCATTTAGGCGCAGACCAGTTTACTTCCACCTGCATATGCGTTAAGCGGCCAGAAATTGTCAGAAGTTGAATGAGCTATAGCTGAGCCGTTAAGTCTTACGCCTTCTGTCTTATAAGTCGTTTTTAAATTTTCATACGCTTTTTAGGATTTTGCGAAATTATCTAAATGTCCCTTTAAATGCACATGCTTTTAAATAATCATAATTTTACCTTGAGAATATCAAAACGACTTCTATTTTTGAATGATTTTTGCAATATAACAGATATGTATGGAAATGAAGGGAGAGAGAGCTCACGGGACAATATAGGTAGTTCGGAGCTTCTCAGCATGCGCAGCCTCTTGACAGTAGACACAAACATGCTGCAAAAATTTACGACCATTTGTTTTAAAGTGGTAAAGAATTTGATTTATTTTTAAGGAATGGAATGAATTTTGAGGCGTGGAACTCACTGCCAAGGGACATCCCCAACGAGCATCCTGTCCCCTTCATTGTCCTCGTACACAAGCGTATATTCCCCATTTCCATTTACCAAAGGACCACCTTTTCCCCCTTCTTCGGTTCCATCAGCAGAGCCATCACTTTGAGCTAAGAAATGGAATAACCAAGCTTCAATTATGTAATTATGCAATAACGGATGGTTGTAAGACAGTCGAAGGTATATACTATGAAAAGATGCAGATAACCTGCAAGAAGGCCTCTGAAGAGTTCATCAACAGCGTATGAGAGCTTCTCATAGCTGTCAAACGCTTTAAGATCCACTTTTCTTCCGATAGGGACGCCTTCCATGTTGATTTTCACAAACAAAGTTTTTGGACAATCTTGCACTGGTTTTTTGCGAGAAACATTTTCCGGTGCTACTTTTGTCGTTTCGAAGGGCAATTTAGAACCACTGCCACCTGCAAGATTCTTCCTAGAAGATCTGATGGGAGGCCATCCCACCACTTGAGCAGAAGAAGTCCTGTTATGTCGCGTTTTTCAGGTTAGTGAAGAACTTTTTCTCTCTACCCATAGGAAAGAAAAGACATCTGTAGGCATGCCATATTTTTGTTTTCGCTTTTGCGATAATTTCGTACTCCAATCATATGGTTAACAGTGGCGAAAACATTAAAAGTTAGTTTCCTTTATAGCATAATCATTGTAAACATTAGGGCCATGTTTGGATTGCCTCATGCGCAATTTTTCTCACTTCTTTACACTTTTCACACACAATTTTATATTTTTACATTTATCTATTCATAAAATACCTCATTTCTCTTTATTCTTTCTGGAAGGAGGGGATATTTTGTTTTATGGCATAATCATTACAAATGCAATTATAAATTCAACTTCAAACAATCAAGTCGATCTCAAAGTCGTTTGACTCAACTTAACTTTGAATAATTCAAGCTCGAATTGCTTAAAAATAAAAAAAGGGGGTCATTAAAAGAGCTGCCTTTCTTTTCTCTCCTAATTGATTATGGACTTAATGAATTATCTAAAAGTGAATAAATAACTAAGCCTTGGTTCTGAAATTGCCATGATATGATCAACAAACTAACAAAGGGGCTACTAAAAGAGCTGTCCTTTTCTTTTTTTCCCCTAATTCATTACTGATTTATGCAGATAAAGA